>VDFB02024939.1:0-25448 GCA_007258455.2 Sequoia sempervirens
ATGTTAAAAAAAAAGCTAGAAATCTTAGGTCAACAATGAGGGTTTTACAAGATATGAAAAATAAAAATAAACCCAACAATTTTCCCAGATCTGTGGTCTAGAAATTATCTTTTCATCAAATGTAACAACTCAATGATGCTTTTAAATTCTTATTCTAATAGTGATCTCAAAGAAATATCAGAAAAAGAGGGTTTAGTGAGATTTCTAATCTAAACCCTAAGTGCAACCATGAAAATAATAGAGAATTCAAGGTAGACCAATCTTCAATAACCAATTTCTACTTAACCAAGACTATATCTACAATATAATAGAAATAGTGCAATCTTGAAAGGTATGAAAGATTTTTAGAATGTGAAGCATTCAAACATTCACCCAAAATGGAATGAAAATTCATAAATACTTGTAATTGGACTATTGCAATAAGCATAGGCCCAATCTAAATTTACATAGTAACTTACAATTAGCAAGCCACAAAATATATGGATAGAAGATTTCTCAACACCTCAAATACTTTATCATCAGCATGAAAGAACTACAACTAAATCTGTAAACTTAATCACCTAAAGCAACTTTTGAGACATAGGAACCATGCACATAGATGAAACAACACAACAAAGAGCACCAAAATCAATTTCTTCTCTTGTATTCACTTCACCAAAATCTTGCAACAATTCTAGGATCAATCCTTACAATGATGAGAAACCTCATATATATAAAGTTTATATCAAGCATATCAATCTAGAAAAAAATACATTAGGGCTTATAATTTAGGTTGGCCCTATACAATTTAATTTCCCATTTAATTTTTTACAAAAAAATACCCAAAGTCGACTACAAATAATACATCAAAATTAAATAAAAGGCCTTTTGACACAATTGTCTAGGAAATGACAACTTGAAACTCTAGTTGGCTTGATGTACTATGCACAAAGTTTGAGGTAGCTACTCTTGGTCATCCTTCTTATCCATTTGTTGTCTTCTAGAATATTCATGAAACTTTTGAAGTACTTTGTTGAGGTAGGCATGATTAGGGATTGGGATAAATTTTAACCTCAATTTAATTGAATTTAACTCCTCTTCACATTCCTTTAAGACTTTAGCCCAATCTATCCTATACTCCTGCTATTTATTCAAAATTGTGATATACATTGCTACATCTTCAAGATGATTTTCTATAATTGGTCCATCTTCAACTTGGGGATAAACTTCTCACCACCACTACTTCATCAGATAAATTTTTAAATATTCCTTGTTTATTTTCTTCCTCCCAATCATAATATCTAAAAAAAAAATATAACTAGCAAGGATATCCTCCAACTTATTTTCACCTCTAGAAAATTTTCCAATGCTTTTTCCATGATTTCCCTTTTAAATTTAAAGGGTTCAACCCATTCTTTTGGTTTATCAATGTCTTAAAAAGACAAAAATTCTTCTTTAAGCAAAATTTCTTTAGGAATTTCAATTATTTTCACTAACCTTATCATGGATTTGTCATATGTCCCTTTAGAATCTACTACTAGCTATTGTACATCATCTTGAAAAGAAGTTTGCTCATACACATGTAATACTTCAATTAAAACAATACCCTTTTCATATACACCATTTATCCACTGTTGAGTAGTTCAAATAGAAGTATTCATCTTTTCCACTTTAGTGATGGCTTCCTTGGACATTATATTTGTTAGGGTAGAGGTACTTGGTTGATTCTGGGTTTGTAGAGATTTGACCAAATGTTAGATATATTTCTGCAAATCATCCACTTGTTTCTACAACTTCTCCTTTTCTTTTGTTTCATTTTCTAGTTTTTCATAATTGCATCCAAAGAATCGTTTAGATCCTCTTTCTCTTGTTTCTTGGTGGATGGACCAAAATTGATAGTCTGTACTTTGTAGTTTGTAGGAGTAGCAAGATGTAATATTCTATTGTTAGCTTCATCTCTTGTGATCCTAGAGATTGTCCTAGCCTTCTTCCTTTCCCAATTAGGAGTTACCTCTTCAATAACCATTGACTTTGGTTTCAATCTCTCTTTTAGCTAGCTAGGAGTGGTTGATTCTTTTAAATTAGTTTCATTTTGGAGGCTATTTTGTACTCAAAGGTCTTCTATCTTTCTCACTTGAACATTCTTTTACCTTTCTTGCTCCTCATTTGTATATTCTTCATCAAACTATTATTCTTCTTCCCTTAGTGATTCAAAAGGCTTTTCCTTTGTCTTTTCAAGTTCTTGCTCTTCTTCATTTCCTGCCCTAAAGGCACTCTTCTGCACTTTATCCCCAAGAATACTAAGATCTTCATATTTAGAAGTTTCTAACTCCTCTTCTTCTTCTTCTTTTCATTTGGAGGTATCATCTTTATTTTCTGCTATCTCTCCCTCCTTTTTTTCAGACTGCACAAGTTAATGAGGTGACTAAGGAGGTTTTTTTTCTATGACAACCTCTTCTATAGTTCCAACTTTACTGTATGGTGGCTCATTAGCAACTTTCTCTACTTCTTCAACCACTTCCTTTGTACTCTCTACATTTGGGGATTGCACTTTAGCCTTAGGAGAGTTATTTCAAGATTATAATTAAGTCTTATCTCCCAAGCTTTCTATATTTATTGCCTCCTCTTGGGTTTCTCCCTCTGTAGTTGGTACATTCTTGTCATCATCCTTATCTTTCCTTGATTTCTTTGCGGGAGAGGTACCTTTCCTTCCCCCTCTGATTAGTTTCCTTCTTTTTGAGGGTTGGGCCTTTGTTGTTCCTTGAGGAATTTCTTTTGTAGGTTTTCTCATTTTGGTAATCACCACCTTTTGAATTCACCCTTAGCCATGACTTTAAGTTGACCCATTTTTCTCCTCTTGATAATGATATTCCTTTCATTAGAGTATTTTTCTTCTTCTTGGGCCACTAAGGTATCATCCTTTGTCTTCTCAGAATCATCTTCCTATGAAGATTGAGATTCCAAGTCTCCCATTGGCTCATAGGTAGGCTTGATTCCCTTTGCCTCCATTTCCAACATTTTTTTCCCACCAATTTGAATATCTAATCACCTGGGCATTGATTTGATCTAATTCCACTAATTCATCTTCTACCTAATCAATGGTGGGATGAGGTTTATTTTTAAACTACATATAGTTATGGTACTACACTAGATCTTCCTCATCTTCAATTTGATTAGGTACTTGGGTCACTTTATAGAGTATGATCATCTTCAAAGGGAGCTTGGAAAACTTTATAGAGTCTGATCACCTACATGCAAGATGGATACCTGTCACATGCAAAAGATATGAAGAACCAAAGAAGATGTTCTCTGAACCTCAAAGTGTAAAAATTCATTAAGAGAATCAATGATTACAAAAGAGATCAATCCTTATGAAGGAGATCAAGAAACCCTAAATGAAACCCTAGTGTGCACACTTAATAATTAATAATTAATTAATTATTAATGTGCCTAAGTTTAGCTTAAGTAACAAAAAGGAATACGTGACTTAATTAATTAATCAATATGATATAATTAACTAAGCATAATAACTTATTACTCTAACACCCCCCCTTAAGATGAACTTAAGAAGAAGCTAAAACACTAGAATAAGATGCATGTAAGCAAATATGGGTCCTGACAACTAGGCCTGATGAGGTACCCATTTATAAATGCAAGAAAGGAGTAGAGAAGGAAAAACCCAGTGGGACAAAATCCCCCTACAATGAGATGACATGTTGCAAAGAAGCACTGGAAGAACTCTATAGAGTAACACTGGAACCAAAATTTGGCAAGCAAGGAAAGATATTTCTGTCTACTACTGAAACCGGATGAGAGTCACTGATTGACTCAAGGAATCATGAAAAAAGCGACAGCAGACCCGATGCCTCGGAACACTCAAAAACTACAAATGAGAACAACCCTGGAATCTATGAAGCAGTAAGCAATTATTGAATGATGTATTACTGAAAATGAAGTGCAAAGATGCAAGATGCACTCTCCCAACTACCAAAACATCCAAGTAATCGCCAAACAACCCATCGGGCCAAATTTAAACTAAGTGATAAACCTAGGATAGATACAGAAAAAGTGCATGATAGCAACCTAGAGCTCCTCAATACCTTTCCAACACTTCAAACGAGGGGAAAAATGAAGATCGTAGCAAAAAGTTATGAGCTTGGAAGCATAAAAAGTACATCTGAATTCAAACAGCAATAAATGCAAAATAAATATGCAACACTATAAAATAAACTACACTAAATCAAAATGTTCAGAACCAGCTTTCCGGTGATATCTCGTTGCCCAATTCTCGATACCTATGCCTCAAAGTTATGACCAAAAAAATAGCTCAGGAAAATTAGTATTGGGGATAGATTGAGCTGTACCTGGCCGCCGACATCATGCCTACTTAATGGTTCATGAGCATAAAATTGATGGCCATCTGGCTGTCAGCACAAAAATCTCCCCTTGCTGCAAATTTTTTTTTCGGTGCCGAAATATTCAGTCATGTCGGAATATTCTGTAGAGGCTTCTAGAATATGCTTTGATCTGGTGGATGAGCTGGAGCCGAGCTCATGGCTCCTGGGCGTCGATAGGACCGGCAGCTCTGTGCAGGGGCTCGCGGTTCACCATATGACCGTCACGGGTAGGTTGGAGGGCCCGGCGGGGCTGACCTCAGAGCGTGGTCATCCAGATGACTGCATGCTACTTTGGAAGAGCCTGTAGGGGCTAAAGCAGTGATGGCGGCAAATGAGTGGGCGTCGCCCGGTGGTTGCCGCTCCTGGTGGCCGCCGGGTGGTGCGGTGGTGGTAGGAGAGTTTTACACTATGAACACTGACGGAGCAGTGAAAAAAACACATTTTAAATTTTTTTTTTAATTTTCGTGCATCAAAAGGCATGCTGGGGAGGCCGTACGGCCCCCCAAGAAAAAAAATTGCCTTCCAGACCAACTGCTCAGAAATGGACAAAACGAAGGGCGATCTTAGGGTTTTTGGCCACTGCAAATGCAATGGTGACCTCCGTTTTTGTCAAACTACTCCAAAAATTTGGCTACCTCCAAATCTTGCAAAAAAGATGCCTGTGGAAACCCTTGCATTAGAAACTCATTGAAAGGCCATATCTTCAGATCACGAATAGGCAGCTACAGGTCTAGAGCTCTGATACCATGTTAGAAAACCAAGATCACCTACATGCAAGATGGATACCTGTCACATGCAAAATATATGAAGAACCAAAGAAGATGTTCTCTGAACCTCAAAGTGTAAAAATGCATTAAGAGAATCAATGATTACAAAAGAGACCAATCCTTATGAAGGAGATCAAGAAACCCTAAATGAAACCCTAGTGTGCACACTTAATAATTAATAATTAATTAATTATTAATTTGCCTAAGTTTAGCTTAAGTAACAAAGAGGAATAAGTGACTTAATTAATTAATCAATATGATATAATTAACTAAGCATAATAACTTATTACTCTAACATGATCATCTTCAAAGGGAGCTTGGAAAACTTTCTTTTTATTACCTCAAACTCATCTTTGCAATTGTCCCAATAGTCTTCTATATGATCTATGTGTCTATACACTCTATTGGCCATTATTTTTTCTACTCCATAGGGATCAAAGTTATCTCTATTTGAATGAATATTTAAATAAAAATGAGCCATATCTAACTCTGAATGTTGAGCACTTTGAATAGATGGACAAGCTTCCAAACCACCAATTCTCAAGGTGAATTCTCCATCAACTCCAGTCTTGTGCGTGGATTTCAAAATTGAATCAAAGGCTACCGATTGTCTTGTAACCTCTAGGAATATGATCTTATCAGTTGGTTACCTTGGGACTTCCATAGACTTTGATATATGTGAACTTGGGACTTCCATGGACTTTGATATATGTGAACTTTGGAAATTGAATAAACTAGTAGCCATATTTCCTAATCAAATCCATCACATTAGCAAAAATTCTCATATGCAAAGCATCTTCCAAGGTTCTATTAATATACATTATAAAAAAATCATTAACCCTCCTATAATTTTAAGTGTTTAAGTGGAGCTAGATATAGATATCATACACTCTATCCTGCCCTATTGTTCCTTTACAACTCAATCCTTTATGCCTATAATTCATTTCAAACATGCATACCACATAAGAAGTCCTGGTAAATGTTCTTGTATCTTGCAACTTCCTTAGTTCCTATCTAATTTTTCACTAATCATGTCTACCTAGTGGTAATTAATTCCTTCTCAATTTGATCCATGCCATAAAACATCTAGTCCTCAAACACTAAAGCTTTCTCCAAACCCATCACTTTTCTAAGAAGAGTGATCATGTCATTGTATTCCAACTTAAAATCACTTATGTGCAATTGTTTGTGAAACTTGGAGTAGTGAGATTTAGGCTTGTCAATCCAAGACTTGTTCATTATCTCCAAGGCTTCTTCTAGGTCATTAGTGTAAAATTTCTTTGCTAGTTTCATGTTTACCTTTACCAATTTCTGATGTGAGCCAATGTTGAATGCCTCTACCATTGATTCCTCTATTAAGTTGGCCATGATTCTACCCTTTGAACCAAATATCACCCTTTTGTTTGAATCATAATGATTTGCACACTCAATTATCAATTTTGGGAATTACACTAAGGTTAGAAATCTAGCAACTTGTGCCCATCCTATATTCACCAAGCTTCTAGCCAAAGGAGCATTGCAATACATCCTTTGCTTGAAATCTTTATAGTCTAATCTTGGACTCTGGAAGTCTACCTTTGAAATCATACTTCATATTTTCAGCTCTAGTAGCTAGCTCCTCCTTGACTAGTTTAGTAGACTTTCCTTAAGAATTCTTAACTTTGCTAGACTTTGTCTACATCTTCTTAAAATAAACACCATAATTACTCAAAATGAAAATAAAATTTAATTATTATTATTGCATTATTGGATTAACCATGAAAACTCATATGCAACAATTAGCAAGTCATAATTCATTTCTATAACACAAAGAAATCAGGTTAGAGATCAAATTCTAGCATATCTCGGGTTTTTACAAACTTCAGGGATTTTGACCTCTGGTAGATTTCAGGAAATCCAAACCCTCAATTATTCCATGAAAAAGAGTTCCTCAAGCTTTCCTCAAGTAGGTGGATTCCGTGAAGCACCATAACACTTGAGAAAATCATAATCAATCATGCATTCAAAACTAAGATCATGTCTATACAGGCACAAGTCATACCTTAAGAAAATATCAAAATTACCAACACAAAGATAATCATGTAATTTTTGGAAATACATATAGGTGAGTATTTAGTGAAAGCCTCATGCTTAGGGATTCCAAGGTTAGACACATTCTATGAGATACAAGTCATCAGTTTTTCCATGGATAAGTGGAATCCACAAAAGATTGACTTTCGGGTAATCTGAGTAGTGACATATTTAGCGAAGATTCATAACTCAGAAAATTGACTAAATGACAAGTTTTAAACCTCTCAAAATAACCTGATAAATGAAAGTGAAAACAACTAAATCCTCTAATTGTATCAATATCTACTAGGATTTGATTCCAAAATACCAATAATATTAAATCACACATAAACCCTAGCCTACAATATTGATTGGTTATTCAACATCTTAACTATGGCCTTCAAAATTGAATGAACTAGGGTTTAACATGAATGCACTCATCAACGAAAAATCCTTAAAGCAACAAACAAATCGAATATCATAGTTTAAATATATCGTATTTCATGTTTTTTTTGGTCAGCAATAGGATTTTGTTTTATTAATATTTTCCTAGGATTTATCCTTCCCAAAAATAGGGATAGTAATAGGGGAGACCATCTCCCTAGAAAAAGGACACCAACAGAAAGACCAATACCAAAAACAACAAACCACCAACCCCTAATCAATGACATCGAGCAATTCAAGCGTGCCTTTTACCTTTGGTTCCTCCCTTAGTCTATGATCAGAGGACCATGCCAAATATTTCATTATTTTCCTTCTTATCTCTCTTCCCCTTCACAACAAGCCATCCCCACTCCATCCTTGTAGCCTCCTTTTGCCATTCCTTAGTTGTATCATGCTATCTCTAGGTCTCTCCATGATCTCTACACCCAAACTATCTACACTAACCCTTTGAGGTGCCATTCATCACCCCCTATTCTTGGACCCTCGCCAACCCTAATTTCTCCCTGCATTTTAGAGTTTTAGCACCACAATGGTTTTGTATAGCCACAACTTCACTTGCATTCACCACATCAACACAATTTGAAGTAGGCACCTCAGCATGACCCAACCCCCCTAGCTGATCTGAGGCCCCATTTGATTGTTGTGGTTTTGATTTACTCACAGCCTAAGAGTAGCTCTTTCCATTATCTTCCTTCTTCTAACCTATTTCTCCAATGCATAATGAAGGTGTGACACATCCTGCCACCAATCAGTTGGTTTAGGCAGTTTGGACTTTGTGCATTGTGCAGCAAGATGCCTAGTTTAGAAGCATCTTCTACAATGAAATGGAACTCCTTCATAGTCCAAGTTCTGCACCTAGCATCCCTTGGAAGTCTTGATTGAAATCTCTTCTGGAAGAGTCTTTGTAGCTTCCATCTCCACCAAAACTTCGGGTGTAAGTATAATGTATAAGATTTGAGGATTCATCATCAATCATAAAAAAATTCCCTAAGGAGTTTCCTATAGCCTCCAAACAAGAATTGAACCAGAAGTGAAGAGGGAAGTTTGGAAGTCTCACCCATAGAGGCACTTTATCAAAAGTCTCTATTATAGGATTAAAATTTAGATGTCAGGGCTTCAAAGATAGAGCAAATTTTTCTTCCCAACTCCAAAAATATTCACACAAAACTTTGTTTCTATCCTTCACAAATTCAAAAACAACAATAAAATAACATCTAACAATTGGATAGATTTGAATACAACCATCCACAATGGATTCCAAATTCTTGGAGATCCATTTATGGAGATCACACAATCGTGGCCAAAAACCCCTAAAGTGTCTAATCAATCCTAGTTCTGAAAAAACTTTGACATTATGAGTTACCTCATCTTCAAGCTCATCCTATAAAGAGACTGATGTCAGAGTGGCCTTCCCTTTCTGGAGGTGATGCCTTGCATGGGTGTTTGTAGAAACACCTAATTGGCATCCCCTGGCTCTCTCCTTGGTGCCAGATCTGTGAAATTTAGCTCCCCGTTTACTCATTTCACCTGGCAGTGTGGTCGTCTACCTGTTAATGCCAAAATGTGCCTCCCTATATTTTGGTGGGCATCCTGTGGTCATTCCCAGGCCATTCAAAGCCCTAGCTCACATAGCTACCAATGGTTGCATCACTCCCTATGCCTTATTTCATGTTATCCAAACTTCAAAATCAACAAAATGCATTACAAGCACAAACCCTAGTTCATTGTTAGTACCCTAATTTCCACTCATTATTTTGAATGCACATGAAGAGGAAAGAAAAATAAATTTAAAAACATGACTAAATCAAATCTACACTGGTTATTCAAATACCAAGGGAAAACCACTCAAACTCTAAATACAAATCAAAATAAAATGAGCTCAAGATCATAATTTCAATGCTAGACACCAAATGTGATTTGGATTGCCATCATAAGAAAATAATTATTCAAATACACATAAAATTCATAAGGGAACCAAATAGCTAGGTTTAAATCCATACCTTGCAACTTTAGATGTTGAACATAAAGCATATAAATTGCACTGAGAAAACCCTAGTCAATGATTCATATAATCCATAAGCACAATTAGCAATACCCTAATCTCAAATCTGTCAAAGTGCTCAAAAGCTCATCAAAATATAAACTCTCAAAACAAAAAATGCACAATTACACTCAAAAGTCTTAAATCACACCACAAATATACCCAAACATGAGCATTAATGGTGACCTCATCGATTACAGCGTGACATAAATGACTTAACAAGACATTTGGACAAAACTTGGGGAATCCACATGAATCCAAGTTTTGAGAAAATAAGAACTTCATGTATTCCATGATGAGGTGGATTTAGCAAACATTAACTTTGGTTTATCTGGGTGGTACTAGATTTAGCAAAAATAAAAGCCTCGAGGATTTTGGACCTTGATAGATTTCTTGAAACTCATCCATACTTAGCCAAATTTGATGCCTAGATGAAACTTTAATCTAGACCTGATGATTTCAAGCATCCAAAATGAGGTCAATTGTTCCAAAAAAAACCCCACCCTAAGTGATGATATGATCATTAAATGTCAAAGGTGAAGTGAATAAAAACTTAAAGGACCCATCCCTTAAGGAGAAAAAGAAAAACCTAAAGCAAAAAAAAAAGAAAAATAAAGCATAGAGGGTCCCCACCTCGAGTGGGGCATGTGTGTGAAAAGGGGACAAAAATTGGTGATTCTTCTAGGGAAATTATCCAAAGCATTTTGATGAAAAACTAGAATCAAGATCCCATAATCTCTAGTTTCAATCCTCACACTAGGTCAACCATAAACTAAAGACTCAAAATCACTGGATGAGCCAATCCTTCGGGTGCTGAAAATCCCAATGTGTGTAGATGTATTAATTTCCCTCCTTAAGTTACTGCATGAACTAAGTTTATTCAAGTTAAGCTATATGAATGATTATAACTCCAAAATGATCCTAGATAGAGCCTCACTACTAGCTAGGTGTCCATAGCCTTGACAAGGTTATTGCTATGATTGTCTTGAATATAGCTCTACTACCTGCCAGGTATTCATATCCCCAATAGAGTTGTTTGAATCCTCCTGAAGATTGAAATTCCATTTAATTTTCAATATTTAATTTTCTTTCTTTATTTATTTATTTTTGTTTTCATTTCTTTTCAACCCGTGAATAATAAAACTCACACTCAGGGTTGAGGATCATAGTGGTGTTGAAGCAGAAATCTAATATTTTTCACTTAACATGCCTCCACAAGGATCCTATAGAAACCTCTGAATTCTTAAGATGTGTGTACAAGGTATAATATTTCAACATATTTAGGGATTAACTTAGACTAATGAGTTATCCTCTTTATACTTTTAGACCATGTGACAATGAATGAAGGACCTTCACCATCCATTCTAAAAAATATGATTAGATATTCTCAAGGAAATACTCAAAAAAATCTCAGACAGAACAAATGAAGATCATGATTGTGCATGTGGACACTCCCATAAGGAAAACTAGGAGGAACCCCAAAAAAATCAAAGCATAATAGAAACCAAACCTACACTAACCAAAGAAAAACAAATTGAAATAAAAGAAAACTAAAGAAAACCTAACCTAAAGGAAACAAAACACCTAAACTAACTATATATAAGACCGATCTAAAATAGCTCAAGCAAGGAAATAATGCTTCAAATACTACCCATTGAATGGAAATGGGATATCCTCTCCAGTGAGAGTCTTTAAGTGAAAAAAATTATCTCCCAAAATCTCAAAAATATGAAAGGGTCCAAGCCAGAGCTTGTTGAATTTCCCATGTTCCCCTTTCTTTTCATGGTTTTTGTCCCAATACAAGACCAAATCAAAAATCCTGAAGGCCTTGACTTTAGCTTTACAATCAAACCAGTGTTTAACTAAGCCCTAATGCTTGGCAAATTTTTCTAGGGCTTCATCTCTCTTTTCTTTGAATTTTAGAAGTTCACCTAAGCAAAAGCTCAAGACGTTTCCCCTCTTAATAGTATTCATTAATAAACTGTAATGTGGGAATCCTCAACTAAATAGGAGAAAAAGGTTCTAGACCATAGACTAAGTAAAATGGGAAGTCCCTAAAGCATCTTTTTGTTGTGTACGATCTTCCAAGATGGAAAATCATAGCTGGGTATGCCAATCCTTTGAGTTCTTATCAATTAGCTTACAGATGAATGTTAGTAGGTTCTTATTTGTGGACTCAACTAGGCCATTACCATGGGGATAATAATTTGAAGCAAACTTAAGAATGACCCCATGATCAAAAGCCCAACAAAAATAATTCAATGATGCAAAAGAAGAACCATTATCACACACTAGAGAAAAAGGACATCCAAAATGATTAATAATACCCACTTCAAGGAAATTAATTACCACTTTTGTTGTACACTATCTACAAGCAATAACTTCTATCCATCTAGTACAATAATTAGTAGCGGTTAGAATGTATTTTTGTCCCATGGAAGAAGGTGGATTGATTGGACCGATGAAGTCCAGTCCCCACTATGCAAATGGTCTTACCTCAACAATCAGTTGTAATAGAATAGAAACTCTTTTCTCCTTAGTGGCAGTTGTTTGACAAATATGGCATGATCTTGGCTATGTGTAGGATCATGCTAGGCCAATAAGTGGCGATATGATGAGTATGTGGCTGACCACTTTTTTTCACCCAAAATTGATGAAATGAAAAGGGTTTTTAAATGAAATTCTCAACTTTCCACCAATATAAATTATGCTTTACTTTGAATTTAATAAATAATTATTATTAATTTTCTATTTGAATTATGACTAAAGTCTTGATTGATAGGTTGATTGAAAAACATCTATAGATTTCAAACAGTATCACATTTTTTGAATCTAAAACATACAACACATTTTATGCTTTGCATACTATAAGATTACAAAAAAATGAATTTCATGAAGTTTTGACCAAGTTAAGGTGGTCATACATATTATTTTTTGGCATTTTAAAAAGTCGTAATAAAAAATTCATAATTACCTATTTACTTAAAAAATTACAAAAAAATATGACCACATCTATATTACGAGTCCTCTACTTATATCTAAAATATTATAAAATAATATTATCATTTTATTGTGGTTAGGGTGGTTAGAAAAACACCTACTTATTTTTTCCCTGAAATTTAAGTACTACTGCATTGAAATTTCAAATATTCACCAAACAATTTAAAACCTAGTAGTTTAGAAACTACATTTGATTTTCTTAACTTTGATTTTTTTGAATTTTTCACCACTTAAGGGCCTATTTTTTCCATGATGATCCTACACATACCCTCTTACGTGGTTGTGTGTGTCCTTGAACAAGGTGGGCCAATAATACCCTACTTGTAGAATTTGATTTGTAGTAGTTGGAGCAGAACCATGACCTATCCCAAACCTATCATGAAACTCAGTCGTTACTCGGGTTGCCTCTTCTTTTTCTATAAAACGAAGATAGACACCTTCGTGGTTCTTATTATACAATATAGACCCTTTCAACATGTAGCTAGCACTCTTCAATTGCAAGACTCTTCTCTACATCATATTCAAATGTGCTAGGAATTTTTTATTAAGCAAGTAATACACAACATCATCATAACACTCATCTAGTAAAACATCTTCAAGGTGATATTGTTGTGCTGTAAGATCTGCACCAATTTTAGCCATTGTTTTGGTCAATGCTTGGCATCTTATTAGCTTCATGGGTTGTATCTCTATGTCATAATCCTGTAGCATTTTCATCCATTTGGCCCTTCTCTCACCCAACTCATTTTTCATTAGTAAAAGCTTTACAACTGGATTAGGAACAATTGCAAACACCTTATTTCTCAAAATATAATGCCTAAAATTCTTCACACCACAAATCAATGGATAAGCTTGCTTCTCAACATTAGGATATCTCAATTCTACATGCTTCAATGGGACACTCATAAATACAATTGGGTGTTCATCCCCTTGATCTGATTTATGGGTTAACATACTAGCACACAAATGTTCTGAAGCAAATAAATATATGTAAAATGGCTTAGAGTAATCTAGACTTACCAAAATAGGAGCTTTAATTATTTCTCTCTTTATTTCCTCAAATACTTTCCTTGCCCCAAGATTTCATTCTACCTTACCATCTTGTTTTAACATTGCATTTAGAGGTTTGACAATTTCTGCAAAACTAGTAATGAACTTCCTAAAAAAATTGATCTTTCTAAAAGATGATTTCATTTCTTTCTTATTGGCTAGAGGATAATTTTTTAGTATAGCCTGGATACATTTGGGATCAATGGAATACCATTCTCTAAAATAACATGACCCAACAACTTGCCTTCTTTCACTCCAAAGATGCACTTTTTAGATTCAAGGAGATACCAAACTCTCTACACTTCTAAAATACTTTACACATATATGAAATACGGTCTCTTTTCTTGAAAAAAATAGTTAGATCATCCATGTAAATATTAATACACTTACCAGTCAAATCTTTGAATGTGATATCCATGGCTTGTTGGAACGTAGCTCCATCATTGATCAGACTGAATGGCATTCTCCTATATGCAAAGGTTTCCCACTTTGTGGTGAAAGTTTTCTTATTTCTATCCTTATATTGAACCATTACCTAATTATAGACTGAGTATCCATCAAAAAAAGACATCATCTAAGAGCCATTTATGATTTGCATGTTGCAGGTATGAGCAAGTTTTGGTGGTGTTGTCATTAATGTTTTCATTGATGTCAATACAGTTTAGTATGTTGTAGATTGTACATGTATAGTTGAGATGATACTGAGATGTTGTGAGTACATGGGGCTATCTTTATGGTGTTGCATATATGTTGGTTTGATGAGTTTCCAAGTGCTTTTGAGAAAATTAATAAAGAAAAGAAGTTAGAATGATGAAAGTGTTTACAATGTGCTATGGTATGTGCTCTAAATTTCTCCTATGTTGATCCTATCCTTGTGTGGATTTGAAGGTTTGATAATGGTGATCTTGTGGTGATATCTCTCAAGTTTTAGGTTCTAGTTTGATGGTACATGAAAGTTACGTTCACCAGTATATGAACTGTTATGGCAGAGTTGGTCTTGTGTGGACTGGGAGAAATATTTTTTCTCTACATTCCTCCTCTATTTCATTTTAGATCTTGCAGATCTGGGATGTGTATTGTGAAGGTTTCTTTTGTGCTCTGGCAAAGATGTCTGAAATTTTGTGATCCGGAAGTCATGTTTCAATGTTTCAGTATAAGTTTGTACATTCCAAATGGAATGATCAATGATGAAACGTGTTTAGTGTTTGAAGTTTTTTGCATTTGATGTGGATGTATATAGAATATTTTGAGATGTATTCTCATGCATAATGAAGTGTGTTGTGGCATTCGCATGTCATCTTCTTGTTGGGAAGTGTGTACATAATTTCTCTTTTGTGTTTTTATTAGGTTTGGTTGGCCTAGTGTTTACACTTCATTCAAAGAATAAAATTTAATTAAGGAAGCATGTGGTTGATTCAAGATATTATTTTTGATCTCAATTTTTTTTTTTATTGGTCCACTCTCATTCCTTTCCACCACGGGAATGTTGAGTTGCTGACCTAATTTTAATTTATGAAATAAGGTATTTGTGGCCAACCTTGGAGAAAGTTTCTAAGGTTAAGGATGGTATGAAAGCAAGTTGAATTGTGAAGAGTTGTATGACAGTGTGATGTAAAGTGATGAAAGTGAGCCACAAATCATAAGAGTAGAAGTGTGTGTGTGAGTGAGTTGTAATAGAAGTTCTTCATTGTGTCAAATTCTTGAAGGTAGTGAGCTAAAGGTTTCTACAATCCTTATTCAAGCTATGGATGTGTGTTAATTATTGTTGTGGATCTTTTGTTTTCTCTTGTATCTATAGACAGTGAGCCTCCCTATTGGACAGTGAGTCCTTTCTGTAGGTAGTGAGCCTTTGTACTTGGACAGTGAGTCCTGTTTTGGGCAGTGAGCCCTTGGTAGTGAGCCTTTGTATTCAATTTTATAATCTTTATATTGTGAGTTAATCTTCACCATAATTTTTCCCTTATTGGGTTTTCCATGTAAAATCTAGTGTTCATTGTGTTGATTTACTTTCTTTTCATGCTCTTACTTAACAACAAAATAGTGTGGTTGTGGAATTAATAAGAGTTAAAGTTTTTAAGTTTGAATTTTGTGACAACTGATTCACCCCCCCTCTCAGTTGTCCTATGCCTATTAAACATTGCAACACTTCATCTAAGGATGACACCAAACAATTTTATTTCTCAGATGCATGATTCATATTTCTGAAATCTACACATAGTCTAATTTTCCCATTCCTTTTGTGTACTAAGACTAGATTTTCTATGAGAGTAGAATGTCTAATAGGAAAGATAATGCAAGTAGATAGCAATTTCATTACCTCCTTTTAGATGATAGGCTCAAGTAATGTATTTATTGGCCTTTGTCTCTTTCTGATTAGCTTTGCATTTGGCTTAAGAGGAATCATATGTGTGATGATTGATGTATCATATGTCTTAAGATCTTCATAACTCCATGCTATGATATCTTGATATTTTTTAAATGCATTAAATATTCCCTCTTTCTTTTCTGGGGTACAAAACTTACCAATAAAAACATTCTTTACCTCTTTTGTAGTACCCATGTTGTGTGTGTCACACTAGTTATCTGTTGAATCTTTTCTAGCCTGCTGATCCTAGTCTCTTATCCTATCAAAATCAAAGATTCTCTTTAGATGCACCATGTCTCTTGGGATTGTGTTAGTCTTTAAATTAATCGACCCTTCCATGTCTAATTCCATTTCTTTTATTTCTATTTCATCAATAATCTGAGAAGTAAAAACATTAGAACTAGTAATGAAATCTAGTGTATGTTTATCATCCTCAAATACCTGGAAACTAGTAACATTATCTGACACTGATGGAGTTGGAATGAGCTCCACTATGAATCTATTCAAACCTAATAAAGAAAAGGGCTCTAAAGTACTAGCAGCTTGAGCTAATGCATCAACAGTCTAGTTTTTATGAAGCGGGATCAACAAAATGTTGAATGCATCAAATATTTCTATTAAATCACATACCCTATGCCTATAGTTTGTCATTCTTCTATCATGGCATGAGTATTTCCTTTTGAATTTCTTAATTACTAGCTCTGAATTCCCAAAAACTTGCAAAGCCTTAAATTTATTTCTCAAAGCCATTAAAAATCCATGAACCAAAGCTTCATATTCTGCTATGTTATTTGTATAATAGAATTATAACCCATGTGTTGCAAAAAATGTCTTACCAATTGGACTGATCAACTCAAAACCTGTACCAACTCCCTACTTTGATTTAGAACCATTGAAGAAAAAAGCATGTAAAACTTGGTGGGACATGTACCTTTTTAATTTACTACACATACATCACTCTTTGGAAAAGGGTCTTCTACCCTATTCTACTATTCATCATCTAGTTTAACTTGGATTTTCTAATTATTAGCATTGACTGCAACTAGATTAATTTGCCTCTAGATTTGGTCTACAACTGTTTGGCACAAGCAACACTCAAACTCTAAGTGTGATGCATTATGGAACCTACACCATCTAGACAACAATAATTAATTGAAGTTCATCCTTCCTCCAAGATTAACTTGATCTTCAACACATTTTTGGATAAATTCTTGGAAACTTTCAAGAAGACTAATTTTACCATCATCCTGTGAGTCCTCATTATCAAATTCGACCACTAACTCTATGTTGTTAAAGTGCCGAGTTAGGTCCTTTGGTGCATCACACAACATCAAAACCTCCTCCATTTCTTCTATTTCCTTCATAGTTGAAGTAGGAACATAATTTCTAAGGTTAGTTTTAGAAAATGACTCTTCATTTGTTGTATT
The DNA here is from genome assembly GCA_007258455.2 of Sequoia sempervirens. Taxonomy (NCBI): domain Eukaryota; kingdom Viridiplantae; phylum Streptophyta; class Pinopsida; order Cupressales; family Cupressaceae; genus Sequoia; species Sequoia sempervirens. Next base: position 17,520 of record VDFB02024939.1, read on the forward strand.
ATGATATTTAGTGCTCATATAATTTAGCCTAGGCTCTCTTTCGATTTTGATCTGATTTGGCAGTCCCTTCCATGGGAGCCACATATGTGAATGCTTAATAGAAATGTAACCATTGAGTTCCCTTGTAAAATCTCTACCTAAAATTATCCCATATGTGTCTATAATATCAGCCACTTGAATGTTGATTATTTGTTGCAACCTACATAAGAATTATATTTAACTCCCCAACTACACTCACCTCCATCTTTTCTAGTTGGGTAGATTTTTGTTGAGAGGGAGTGGGGGTAATTCTAAATTCTTTGCATACTAAAAATGGCATAACATTCATAGAAGCTCTAGAATCCAACAAATAATTATGAAAAAAATTACCAAATAAATGAATAGAAATTATCAAGAAAGGAGGAGTTTCAGGCTTCCCTTGGAATAGACTCACCAAAGTATCTACCTAATCCACTTGAGTTTTATCTTTCTCCTTATTCTTATCTTTAGTTTTCACTTGAGCTTGATCCTTTGATGGTTTCTTGGGCTAATATTTTGTCAGTTTTTGAATTCTAAGTTTTTTCCCATTACTTCTTTGATCACAGGTTCACTTATGGGTGTGTTTTAAGTAACCTTTTGTGCAAAAATATCTTGTGAAGACTTAGAAGGAATAACATCATTCAAAGATCCAAAAACAACACTCCTAATTGCATGAACTCTTAATAACTCAAAAGTAGAAAGATTAAATTTTACCTTTTTGAGTTCTTCAGCAACATAGTTACCTAATTGCTCCACACTCATTTCATGCTAGTCATTTCTGGCTTGGTCTACTTGCTTTCTTTTGTAAACATCAATTTTTACTCCCTTAGTTAAATCAGATTGTTCTCCCTTGGAAAAATACTATGTTGGCACCTTTGGATAGGAAGGATTATTGCTTGCATTGGGATCAAGAGGTATGCTAAAGTTGTTCGACGGGGTGGAAGTAGTGAAATGACCTTTAGCATGTCTTTTTCTCAAATCATAAGGTATAGTGCATTGATGAAACGTCTACATCTCGTGTACTCTTGGTTCTTCCTCATCTAGAGGACCATTATCAACAACATCACTATTCTCAAAAAACTAAGATATAAATTACTCATTGCATACATCCTTTGTCCTAACATCATCTTCAACAGGTTCTTCTTCAGGATGATTCTCTTCAACTCTAGGAAAAGGAGCATGATTGAACACCAAGATTGAATCATATGACTCTGAAGGAATAATTCCATGTCCATCAAAACCATCATTACTAGTAGCTTGTTTTACCTCCATTTGGAAAATTGCAGTAGCAACTTGGAGTTTTGGACATTCCAACTCATATGCTTATTTATTTGATGGATCCTACACCATTCAGACAATGTAGCTTCAGCTAGATAGACCCCACTTGATGACTTCTCTGGATTGTTGGGTGGATCCAAAGGTGTTGGAACACCTCCATTATTTTTCCTTGTGTTCCAGGATCTATTTTTTCTTAGAGGTTGTCTCCTTTCAAAATTCTACCCTGATCCTTGTCCTCTTTCAAAACCTTGTCTAGAACTTTGTCCAAAATCATGATTATCTTGATTGTAATTAGCTTGAATACTCTTTTATGAAGCTTGCAACTAATTATTCTAGTTCCTTAGATAGGTAACTCTTTTGGTAACTTCTTTACTTGCTCAACCAACTCATCCAATCCGTCCTTTTCTAAATTACTCTGTGCTAGGGAAGAATTTTGTAGATAAACAAGGTGTGTTCTATAATTATGTGAATAAGATGGTACTTCAAAATTTTGTAGATAGGAAGGGACATTAGACTGTTGTTGGGGATACACTGGATGACTAGAATTCTACAAGTAACTAGGGATTGGCTGAGATTGACTCAATGGTGTACCTAGATTTGGGACTAATGGTAGCTGATGAATTTGATTTATCTGGGGTATTTGATTAGCCAAAGAATTATATAACTCTTGAATTTTCCTAGGATTAGCAATGCATCCCAATGAGGGAAAATGTCTTGAAAAATGTTGTCCCAAGTTAGTACTATCCTTGATTACTTCTGTATATGCATCCACTAGGGTCCTTGGAGGTCGGTGCATCCTTTTAACCAATACAAAAGTTGGATTATCTAATGCAACATAATAAATAGCCATAGCAGAGGCATCATCAATAACATATGGATCTTGTAACCTAATATAGGAACAATGAAACCTATTATTGAATGAACCTATGGGCTTGTTGACCTACCTTTTAACTGACATAAATTGATGATACAACTCATTGGGATTGATAGGGATTTTAAATTTCTATAAGAAAGCATTAAGTAGTAGATCTCAACTAGTAATTGAGCTAGTAGGTAAATGGATGTACCAATAAAACACTTACTCACCCAATGAGTATGGAAAAATCCTGCAAGCCACATCTTCATGATTAATCTACCTCTCTTGAAGAGCAGTATGGAAAATCCTGATGTGTTCTTCAACTGTCCTATTACGATCATTAACATGAAATTTGGAGTGGAAATTCTCACAATTTTTAGGCATTTCATGATAATGATTGAATGACAAGGGTGAGGGATCTTTTTCCAAGAAATCCATTGGTGGGGGTGGAGGTGGTAATGGTTGATTTGTGATAACTTGAGGCTCTGAAGATGAAAGAATAAATGAAGTGGGTGATGGAGAAGATGGAGTTGAAGGTCTGATGGGTGTGGATGATGAAGCTTCCCCTTTCTTAGTCCTTTTACGCTAGGTTGGGGCCTTTAATTCCTATAACTCCCCTTTATTAGTTGTAGATTTGGTCCCTCTACAGAACCTTTGAGGAGACAATGATGACCAAAGATGCTCCAGCTTTGTTCAATGCATCTCTCCTTCTAGTGCCAATTATTTTGATGGTGTTTTTAGCACTGCAACAACATAGATAGAATACAAGTATCCTATCTCTCTTGAAAGGTAAATTTCTATCAACAAGTCTCAAGAAATAATCCCAAAGTCTCTAATGTTAGGTATTGAAAATACATAAACAACTCAATAAAAATGTGATAATTTTGTTAATCACAAAGTGCCTTTATGATAAAAAAAAAGCTGAAAATATTATGTCAACAATGAGGGTTTTGGAAGATTTGAAAATGAAAATAAACCCAACAATTTTCCTAGATTTGTGGTCTAGAAGTTATTATATGCACCTAAAAATGGTCACATTATAATAAATCGTAATTAATTAATACAAGTATTTAATTAATCTCCTAAAGTCATCTACATATAAATAAATTTAATTATTTATTTATATTGTTCATTTTTATAATTCTTCTATCTTAATTAAATAAATAATTTTATTTAATTAAGTATCATCTCCCATATTCCTCTTAATTAAATTAAATAAATTTTCATAATTTATTTATATTTGATTATCATGTTAAATTCCAAATTTGAAAATTTGAATTCAAAAATGGAATATTCCTCCTCTTCATCTCATAGTTAAATTAAATATTTTAAATATTTAATTTAATTTCTAAATCTATCTTTCTCAATAATTAAATATTGCTTATTTAATTATGCAAATTTCTAAATTCATCTTCTCATATAATTAAGTAAGTTTATTTATTTATTATGAAATCTCATTTCAACTCATCCTTCAAAACGAAACCTTCCTTCGATCTGAATGAGAAAAATTGAAAAAGAGGAAACATTTTATCTCCCTCTCGCTTTTGAAAATCCTATACCGTTCATCTTACTAGACTGAATCTCAACCGTTGATCATTGCCAGCTAGCTTTTGCCTTCGAAAATCTATAAATTTAACCTTTCACAAGCCATTTGGATCGGATCTTCTTCAGACATCCGCATTCTGCCAAAATCATTCCTCAATCTTTCAATCCATCTCCATCATTCATCATTGCGTTGTTATGCTGCAGAATTGAGCAACCAACATTCCTCCATTATCAACCTTCAAAATCTCTGCATTCTTGTATAATATGCATTTATTTTTAAATCTCATTCTTTAGTAGTCATTTTGTGGAGCTTAGCATACAAATCGGAGAGCTTTGGCAAAAATACTGAGATAGAGGACAATGGGACGTCTTCAAAGGAGCTGCTGCATTGAGAGTTTGCTTTAATTTGTTTAATCAGTTTTCCTTTGATTTAAAGTTTCATTGGTGTGCTTGAATAGTATTTATCTCATTTTAATACGCATATTTTCGATCACACATTTTTGGCGCCCACCGTGGGGCTTTGCCCCGTTTTTAATATCTACTTGCAGGTTTTATTGATTTTTTTGATGCAGATCTGACAGTTTTTGGACAAAACTGCAAGTTTTACCAATTTCTTGATATCTTCTACACAGAAGCGAATTTTTCTACAATATTTTTACAAAGTCTTTGACATCATCTCAAGAGGCTACAGTAAAAAAATTGAGGGTGTATCATTGTTTTTGTAGAAGTTATCGTAATTTTATGTTTTTTCATAAAATTGGTTTTCTGAATGCAAATCGGTGATTTTTTTATTTTTTTACATTTTCGGAAATTCCTTAAATTATAATGGGGGTCTGTGTTTTACAGATTTAATTTTAAGGTCAAAAACAATGCGAAAAAAATCCGATCTTCATTTTCTATGTGATTTCCATAAATCCGCGTTTCTGAGAGCAAAACAGAGAATTTTGCTGACTTCTTTACATTTCTGGAAAGCTCTCAGAAAATTAATAGGGATATCTTCTTTGAGTTTTTATTTTTGAGATCACTAAAATTGTCAAATAATAAAATCTAATTCGGCTATGTTAAAAACATGTATCTGAAATCGCAATTTTCTGATGAGTTTGTTTTTTTTTCTTTTGCTGCATTATAATATTATTTTTTTGATCTTGTAGGTGATCATAAGGAGCTCTAGTAGCAGCAATATCACTCACAACAATAATTTGGAAAGCGAGAATAACCAGGTGCACTCATTCCATCCTTAATCTCTTAATCTTGTTTGTCAAACATTTCAATTTGGGGCATAAAATTAATCATTGTTTGCAAACACATTTGGATTTGGGCTCTTAAAATGAATATTGTCTTCAATCACATATTGAAAATTGGGTCTAAAATTCACCACTGTCTTCCATCACATTTTGATTTGGGATTTAAAAAGAACAAGTGTTTGAACTTTTTTACACATTTTCATTTCTAATCTAAGGGAAATTAATCATTGTGAGTGTGAATCAAGTGCGTGTGTGATCACAAACACCTCACTTGGTTTGCTTTTGTCAAACCCTTCATAGGAGGCCTGCTAGGGGATTTCATCACCCCTAGGGATGACCTCAATCGAAGTGTGAATCGAAAGACACGCTTGTTTGGAAGTTAAAATTTTGTCACTCTTGGCTAAGCCCCAAAGAACTTTATACCTTTGGGAAGTGAAGGTGAAGGGTGCGTTACCCCTTTCTCTCAGCTGTGTGATAGGATTTTGCTTTCAAATCATCGTTAGTCAACCTTGTTCAAACTAGTTTGAAACCTAATTGGCCATACCCACTTGACTAGTCATAGGGCTTGTTGATGTGTCTTCTTCAAGTGTGTGCTTAATAATCATATTCATAAATTCAAAAATTCAAACTTTCTTATGTGTCTTGTGTGAGTGATTTATGGTTGTACATGTGTGATTCATTTAAACATTGTCCAATCAAGTTAAAAACCAAACACATAAAGACAAGACTCTACACATTCTTCCAACATATTCATATCCAATCACTTTCATCCTAATCATTCTTCTTAGCCACATCCTATCCATTTCATCCTAATCAATCCAAATCATCCAATCTTTTCATTCCACATCATATCCTAATCATCATCATCTCTTTAATCCAATCAACATCATTTTACACCATGCCAACATTAGAAGACCTAGTATCTAAATTCCAAGACCTCCTCCAATCGCTTTATCAAGCACCACAACCCTTAGATGAACAAGCTATACATGGGCTCCAAGGTGTCATCCAACAATTTCAACTTCAAACAAACCAATCACCTCACCTCCAACACCTCCTAGCTCAAGCCAATCATTTCATTGATACTTGTCAAATTCAACAACCACAACATCATCCCCTATCCATTCATTATCAACCAATTCCACCTCAACCTAATGTGTCATCCCCTTCCACCTCATACCAATCTAATCCATCCACTTCTTTTCATGTCAATGCCACATCAACACATCCACCCTTATCACTACAAGAACATAGGAGCCCAAGTCCACCTTGGCAGCAAAATCAAGAGCCTTTCAATTCTCATGTTCCATTTGACAAGGGGAACACTAATCTAGTTCATGCACCCTCTGAGTATATCATACCACTATCCAATAAAAAGCCTATCCTAAAGCCACCATGTCCTAGTCCTAATCCAATGGTCCCTACACTTTCCAACCCATTAACCCATTCATTACCCTTACCATCCTCTAATCCACTTGCCAATACATCAACTCCATGGTACAAATTTTTCAAAAGTAAACCCATGGAATTGTCTAAATCCACCCCTACACCTCCAAAGGATGTGACCCAAGGGCTACAAGCAAGGAATCAATTGTTGCCATGTCATTCAACACATATACTTGAACATACAAAAGAGTCCTCAAATGCCATGCCAAGTCCTTCAAGTCAACCGTGTCATCCACAACCCCTTGAGCCAATTCAAGAGTCTTTTGTCATAAGTTCAAGTCACCATCTTTCATGCTCCTATGTTGTTGATCATCAAAAACATGTCAAGTCTCTCCATGAGAAATTCCCTTCCACTTCCATTCAAGAAACCCAAGAGTTATATCAAGAGTCTACTCCCAAGCATGTGGAAACAACAAGCCCTAGTCCTGATCAAGATCAAATCATTTTCATCCAACCTATCCATAATCTATATCATTTTTATGATCAAGATGCTATCCATAATGATGAAGATCCTATCCATGAGCAACTTGATCCTATACCCATCCATGAGAAAGATATTCCAAATTCACCTCCACCTAGTCCTATCCATGATCTATCAACATCCACTTCCCTTGATGAGACACATGCCTCCCAAGCCAACATAGAAGATCAAACAAACACCTTGGATCTAAGTGAACACAATTCTAATCAAGATCCTAATGATCCTTCATCACCCACTATGGACCCCATTGCAAGTCCTCCATCATATCCTATTGGTCTTTCCACCCTCATTCATGAATGTTCCTCCTTAGAACAACAACAAGCATTATCTTCTCCATCCAATAAGGAAGTTGTGTCTAGTGCTCCACCTACACCTAGTCCCATTATCCATTGCATACTCCAAAACATGAAACACCAAGGTAAAAGTCTAGACCTTCATGAACAAGATATTTTGGAGCCTATACATGTCAAAGTCCCTCCACGCTCTTATGACCTTGGACCTACACCCCAAGGACAACAACCTAAAGATGTTGGTACTTCCTCCATGCATCCCAAGTCCACTTTCCATCATAAATCCTATCGTATCCCTAAAACATATGTTGCCATTCCACCTCCATCATCCTACAAATGTCAAAAGCATGTGACCATACACCTTCCACCATCAACTCTACCACCATTGCTTCCAACTCCCAATATTCCTCCATCTAATCTACCTCCACTTCTCCCAACACCTAATATCCCCATTATCCAATCCCCTTATCCCTCCACCCATAAATCCTCTAAACATCTTAATCATGACCAATCAATGCACACATTGTCTAAACATAAAGCTTCCACCCATTCCACCATACCCATGGGATTCAAATGCAAGAATTTCAATGCCTCTACCTATAAAGTAAAAAATCCTAAGGGTTCTCATGCCTTAGGACATCAATACAAAAATTCAAAGCAAAATACATCTAAAAAGCTATATAAGCCCATACCTCCAAAAGTAGAGGCCAAAACTAAAATGGTTTGGGTACCTAAGAAAAAAGAAAGCAATTCAAATGAGGCATTCACATC
>VDFB02024940.1:0-12496 GCA_007258455.2 Sequoia sempervirens
AAAAATCATAAAATTTCAAAATCCAAAAAAATCATAAAACGGAAAAAAGACCAAAAACATCACAAAATGTCAAAAAGCCAAAAAAAAATCATAAAATTTCAAAATCCAAAAAACACAAAAACATCCAAATCAATATCAAAAAAAAACATATAAGGTCCAGAGAAAAACACAAAAACATTCAAATCAATGTCAAAATCCTAAACATGGAGTCAAAGTCAGTGATGTCAGTCAGTCCATGTCATTGTCGAACTATGTTGTCTCTGCGCATTTGCTACATAGGCAAGGCCATCAGTCGATGAGTCCCCGAGACATTAGGTCAGTCCTTTTAGGTTGGTCAAAATAAAATCATGGCATTTGTCACAATCGTCACATCGGTCAAATAAGTCAAAAATAATCAAACTCGAACACAAGACAGTCATTTGAAACGTCAATGTCAAAATTGGTCAAAATTAGACAACATAAGCCAATCAATCATACAGTCAACATCAATCAACTTGCCAAAACACATTAGTCAAAACAATGTCAATCTCGTCACTCTTTGGTCCTCTTCAAGATGTGTCCTTCTTGGAGTTAGACCTTGTCAAAATGTTCTTTTCCTTTTCAGGATGTGTCCTTCCTGACAATAGGCCCCATCAAACTACCAACACCATCAAATTGGCAAAAATCTTAAACTGTCAAAACTGTCAAATCAAACAAGAATTCAATCTTTGGCAAACAAACATTGGCAAACAAAATTACATGGCTATTAATCTTTCTGGTCTTTCTTATCTTATCTTTTGGCTATCTTGGCTATTTTGTCTTATATTTTTACTGTTTTGTCTTTTTGGTCATGTTACTAGCTACCTCAAGGATGTCCCATGAAGGAATTAGAGGTGCGATGACATCTCTTGGCCTATTTTATTTTCTCTGATTGCTGCCTGTGGGTTGTCTTGACAAAAAGACTGGGGCAACATGACCCTTAGTATGAGTTAGGACATTCCTTGTCTATGACTGTCTATTTTTCAAGTGGATGACCTTGCACACCTTGGTCTATGTCATACCATCGTGTTTGTTGTCCATTTGTGTCATTTTTACCGCCCAATGATGATTAAGAGCAATAAATATTAAAAGTCCTATGGCAATGTTTTGAAGGATTTGGTCTAGGAACTAACATGCATCTTCTTTAGTCGTGCCATCTTCTCTCTCTCGTCTCATATAGGCATGGCATCCATCTCATCATCCATATCATTTTCACTAACATTTCTTTGTCTCTTCATATTCTAGTCTTCTCATCCATTTAGTACACCCATGTTCTTGGAACTGTCGTCCTCTCGAGGGGCCTTCCTACAACCCTCCTCGTCATTCTTCCTCTCATCTTATTTTTGCGGGGCATATTTTTTGACTTATTTTCTTTGTCACAATGTGACATGCTACGATATGACAAGAGGGGCAAAATGTAGACACATAAAGTGTCCTAGGCTTGCAACTCTTAGATTGATCAACATTTCCCTTTCATTCTTAATGAATTAAATAATTTTTAATTATTTAATTATTTTCTAAAGTCTTAATTTGCTTCATTAATTAAATAATTTTTAATTATTTAATTAGTCAACCCTATCTTTATTTCTCCTTGATTAATTAAATAAATTTTATTTATTTAAGTCCTCTTCTTTCTAAAATTAAATAAATTCTAATTTATTTAATTTTATCCACTTTCCACTATAATTAAATAATTATTTAAATTATTTAATTATTCATTAGCTCTTCTCTCATAAATTAAATAAATTTGGTCCACTCTCTTGAATTTTGAATTAAATCATTATTTAATTCAAAATGATTCATCACATTCTCCATAATTAAATATTATCTTTATTATTTAATTATTTCTTAGTCACAGGTAAATAAATTTTATTATTTAATTTCTCCAGCAACCTCTTTGTCCGTGCCAGCCTTATCTTCCAATTTAATTCTTGACTTTTGACTTCTCATTTAATTTCGACCGTTGATTGAATTATTTCATAATTCAATCTCCACCCTTCATTCTTACCTGTTGCCCTAATTTTGACCTAACCCTAATGCACACAGCAATATTCAATCTTAAGCATTGATCTTAGGGTTCATGTCATCTTTTCATCCTGGCCACACGTTCAAAATTGCAATTTTTATAAAAGGGCAATTTTGACCTCATTTGGCTCTCTCTCTCAGTCTTTAGCTCATTTTGACTTCTTGCATTCTTAGTCTATGTCAACTTGCTGTCAACTTAGGTCATAGTCATTAACAGTCATAGTCATTTTAGCTCATTGTAGGGTTATTTTTATTTTCTGCAAATCCTTCAACACTTGCATAGGGCTTAGTCTTTAGTCATAGTTGCTCATAAATCTGAGGGCATTGTTATTTATCTGCAAGCTAGGAGGTGTAACAGAGGTTAATCATGGAAGGTGGAGACATAGGGTAACACTATCCCTTTTGTCTTCACCTCACTTCCATTGTGCTTTGTTATTTTCATAGGAATTTTGATTGTTATTGTGCTAACCCACTTAATAATAAATTTAGGATTTTCCCTTGATTACACCTACTCTGGATGTTTGTACCTTCTAATCATAGACCAAGAAATCACCTAAAGTCACCTTCTTCCTCCTCTATGAACCTACATTCAAGTTAGCAGCAAAACATTGATTAGTGTGTCCTCTTTCCTATTTGAACTGAGTTTGTCCTTGAGCCCTATTTTTTTCCCTCATTCCACTAATTCCTTTGTGAAAAAACACCATCACTAGCATACTCAACTATAGGTAATTCAATGCCTCCAACCTTGACACTGTCCAAGTCCCACAATTTCTAATTTCTAGGACTGTGTGCTTCACAACCCTGCTGCAACTTGTCATTTCTCAACCAACCAGTATCTTCCCCTATCTTACCCTACATGTTCACCTACAAAATCTTCTCAAAATAGATCACAAAACTATCATAATACTACTCCAAAGGAAAAGGCACCAATTTTTATCTAATATCTCATTTGTGAACCAAATATGTGTTATGGAAACCATCATGGACTGTCCTCCTAGTATACTGCCATGGTCTCCCTAAAATGATATGACCAAAAGTCATTAGAATGACATCACAAAGCACCCTATCCTGATATGATCCAATTGAAAAATCCACAAAATACCTCTTACAAATCTCTACATGCTACATTTGAGTTACCCAAGTAGCCTTATATGGAGTAGGATGATCAAATGTGTCAATTCCTAACTTGGCTACCATATCAGTTGAAACTAAGTTGCTATGTGACCCTGAATCTATGAGTAATCTACATATTTTACCATGACTCAGACAATTGGTCTTAAAGATAGTTACCTTTGGCTCTTGATGAAGTCTTTCACCTTGCTTTACAATAAGAAACTGACCATTAGTCATAGGGTCTGCCATCAATGTCTTTGATTCCTCCTTTTTGTCCTCTTCTTCTTGTACGAAGTTAGCTCTCCTTTCTCTTCCCTTATCATTTTGTTCCCATTTAGGACACTTGAAGGAAGGATGCCCTGGTTCATTGCAATTGAAACACCTACTTGTGAATGGGCCTCTACCTTGTCCAAATATGCCTCCTCTAGGAGTGTATCCTCCTCTTTGATCTGGAAACACGTCTTTGCCCTTTTCTTTGTTGCTCTTATCATTGCTGCCTTGTCCTTGTTCTCTATTACCTTTTCCTCTGTTTGAACTACCTCTTCTTCCACCATTTCTTGACCTTTCTTGCTTCCTTTTCACCTTTTCTTCCACTCTAATGGACAACTAAAAACATTCTCCCAATGTCCTTTGAAATTGCAAACCAATCTCATCTTGTAAGTTATATCTCAAGCCATTGATATACCTGCCTACTTTCTCATCTTCTTCCTTATATCCTCCTTTGATACTAAGCTTGTGAAATTGCTCAGTATAGGACATCACATCCATGTCCTTTTGCTTTAAATTCTGCCTCATTCTCTTCACATGAATTGTATAATCAGATGGTAGGAATTTCTCCTTGACCAAACTCATCATCCTTTCCCATGTAGAAACTTTTTCCAATCCCCTAGCCATCCTATCATTCTAAAAACTGGTCCACCATGTTAGTGTTGTGCCTCTCAACTTGGTTTTGGAAAACTTAACCTTCCTCTCTTCATCCATCTCTTTAAACTCAAAATAGTTCTCTAAGGAATCAAGCCATCCTAACACCTCTTCACTATCCATATTCCCTTGATAGATAGGAAAATCTATGTGACTATTTCCTCCATGACCCTGTACTACTCTCAACAATCTCAGTAACCTCCTTTCCTCAGGGTCTTCTATCTCATTTGTTGTTTGTTCTTGGTTTACCCTCACATACTCTTCATCTTCATCATTATCCTCTTGGTTTTCTTTTTCTTCTCTTCTATTTCTCTCAATGTTGTTTATCCTTGCTTGCATAGTCTCTCTCTCCCTTCTCCATTTCCTTTCTTCCCTTGCTCTGGCCTGCTCTCTTCCTACTTCTTGTTCTCTTCTTTCCCTTCTTTCCCTTCCCAAGGTTTCCCTTAACTCCTCTAACTCTCTTGCTAGTTGATTTTTAGGTGCCATTGCTGATTATTCAATCCCTAAAGGACCTACTCACAACTCTTATACCACACTAATGTAGAGGGATGGTACTTTTAAGAAAAAAAAATGATTCTCAAGTATTCAAAGATGTAATCTCAAACCCTCTTCTAGGCACCCTGCAAGAGATAAGCCTCAAAGCTTCACTTATGACTTTAAACCTTCACTTATGGACCCAAACCCTTGGAATGACCTCAAGGAACACAATTACACTTTCCTTGAATGTTTACAAATCCCCAAACCTCTAACTTACAAAAAAACCAAAATTTTCACCTTGACTAGGCTTCTAGCCCAATTAGGCCTCTAGCGATGGTTTTTTGGACTTTCACTAAAATTTCCCAAAGGAACCTCCAATCTAATGATTGTTTCAAATGTGGTTTGTGATGATAAAAAACATATCAAAACCTTGAGGGCACTTTTTTTAGACTAAGCCTTCCAAAATCTATTGTTTCCTCAATTTTAAGGCCTATTTAGCCCTCTTTTTCAACGCAACCCCCTCTCTAATCTTAGCTCTAGAATTCAACACTTTCAAAAGTATCTTAAAATTTTCCCACACCAAGGATTTTTCAGGTTTTCAGGCTCCTATGACACCCTTAACACTCTCAAACACAAAACCCTCACTAAATTGCTCTAAAACTAGGGCTTTCTAGTTACCACCCTTCCAAACACTTCCAAAACCTTTTCTCTGACTTTTCACCATTAGATAGACATTTTTAGTCAATACCAACTCAAAAACATACCCCTTGTTAAGGTAGATCTCCTACTGCTATACCGTAGCCTACATTTTCATGCACTTTTCCTTGCTAAAACTCGGTGTACACCCAAGAATCACTCTTTCCTGCACAATAACTTGTTATATCTATATAATACAAGTTATATATGATCCATTTCACAAATTTTCAGTCACACTCTCACATGAAATGGATCATTTATTCATGAAGACTCTCAAAACTGGTGAAAAATATGTACTTTTTTAGGACAGTTAGCAATATAACACAAGAAACTGATTCCCAATGTTATTTAGGTCATTCAAAAGTTTAAATTCATGTAAATACAAGTTCTTAAACCATCCAAATGAGCATGACACAAAAAGGAATTAGATATTCATCAAAAAAACTTAAGAAAATGCAAAAAGATTGAAGTTTTATTGGTTTTCTGTAGCAATCCATACAACACTTGCAATATCAGCCAACAGTCTATACAGATAAATCCTCCAACCATAAAAAACCCTTCCCCCAACTGATCCAACCATTTTGGATTGATAATAATGCATAATTACTACTAAAACACCTAAAACTCGTTTTCCCGCCTAAAGTTGGATTTTAAAAATTTGAATTTTCCAACTCTTTATTTATTAACTCCTATTAACTAGAAACCCTTCCAAACTATGAAATCATTAGTATTCTACCTTATTGATATGATTAAAACACTAAACACCTATCTATACTCTTAGGACATTATTTGTCCAATTACAATACATTTTGGTCCTAGGATCCTTAACAGGACCCTTAGGACTTTTGACCTCTTTAATGTGTTCACCCATTCCAAAAGACACTATAGGCTCCAAGATAGCATAATTGATGCTCTGAGGTGATGGATAGGTCTTCAAGACCCCTACATTCTCCTATCTCTTGAAGTGTTCCTTGAATAGCTTGGGTGCCCCTGCACCACAAAACAATTCAATTTGGGGATTAAAAAGAACAACTTGTTTGATAACACACTTGAATTTTAGGCTTAAAAATAACATCTTGTTTCTTGTCACATAATTGAAATTGGGTTAAAATTAACAACTATATTCCTACACATTTGGATTTTGGATCTAAAAAGAACAAGTGGTTAATAGTTTTACACACATTTTTATTTTCTAAAGGGAAATTAACAACCTTGAATGTGAATCACGTGTGTGTGTGTATGCTCTCTCCTTGCAATGCAAGGTGATCTTGGAAATCAAGAACACCTCACTTATTTCACTTTTTTCAAACCCTTATTAGGAGGCCTATTTGGAGACACGCCACTCCAAGGGATGACCTCAATCGAGAGGTGAATCAAAAGACACCCTTCTTTGGGAGTTGAAATCTTGTCACTCTTGGCTAAGCCCCAAAGAAGTTTATACATGTTTGGGAAGTGAAGGTGAAGGGTGGGTTACCCATTTGTCCCTATTGTGTGATTGTATTTTTCTTTCAAATCATCCTTAGTCAACCACGTGCATCCTAGCTTAAGACCTAATTGGCCATACCCACTTTACTAACATTAGGATTTTTTTTGTGTATTCAAGTGTTTTCTTAATCATAACATTTAATCTTGAAAGACAAATTTATTATTGTGTTTGGTGTGTGTGTTCATTCATTTACATGTTATATCTTATGTTTTATATTTCCCAAGTCAAAATTTCAATAAACATTTTCCACATCATCCAATCTTTCCAAGCCAAATCATCCTAGTCATTCAAACAATCACATCATTTTAAATCATCATTAGAATCTTAATGAAATATTTTCCAAAAGTGACATCATGCCAACATTAGAAGACCTAGCACAAGAGCTCATTCACATAATTCATGAAGCTCAAATAATCATATCACCTTTAAACCACCAAATCATTCAAGGAATCTAATACATGATCCACAAACTTCAAACAAGTCAATCACCTCCAATGCAACATCTCATAGCGCAAGCCCAATATCTCATAGCTACTTTTCAAACCCGATAAGCACATCATCCTCTATTCATTCAACACCAATCAATTCCACCTCATTCTTATGTGGTATCTCCGTCCATTCCATATCCATGTAATCCATCCATCTATCAAAAAAATTCCATATCATTGTATCCCACATCCTTTGATAACAGTTACACATCACCTTATCTCACATCTTCCCATAACAATGCCACATCACCATACCCTATTTCTTCTAATATCAACCATTATCCACAACAACCCATAAAACAAAACTTTTTACCTACATACCTTACCATTCCACCTCATCATCAACCCTATCCATAAGGAAACCAAGTGTCCTCACAAGAACCACATGCAAGTTCAAGTGGCTCTTTGTACATAAATCAAGCGATCCCAAGTCCAATTTGGTATGAAGAACTAATAGACTTAAGTTTACCTATGCAGCAAGACCTAATAACCTTTGAAAATGGAGAAACCAATCTACCTCATGCATTCTGTAAAGATATTACACCACCATCTAATCAAAGGCCTATCCTAAAGCCACCATGTCCTAGTCCAAATCCATTATTCTCCACACATTCCAACCCATCAAACCCTTTATTACCCACACCATCATCCAATCATCCATCAATTACATACCCTAAATTCAAATATTACAAAATCAAACCCAAATCCATCCATCCACCTACAAAGGATGTGATCCAAGGGTTACTAGAAAGGATTCAACCATGTCAACCATTTCCCATCCTCGAGATTACAAAATATTCTTCCAACACCATTCCTAGTCTTCTAATTCCATCATGTCAACCACAACCCCTTGAACCTATTCTAGAGTTTCCTCCCATGAGCCAAAGTCAACCTTCATCATGACCTTATGAGATTGACCATCAAGAAAGTGTCAAGCCCCTCCAAGATCCTTCCTCATCCACTTCCATTCAATTAATCCAAGATGTATTTCAAAAGCCTAATTCTAAGCATGGGGAAACATCAAGTCCTCCTACTAATCAAGATCAAATCATGTTCATTCAACCTATCCATAACATATATCTTTTCCATGATCAAGAAATTATTCACAATGAAGAACCTATCCATGGGAAACTTGATCTTATCCATACCCCCATGACAATTCATGAACAAGACACACAAGATCCAAGTAATGAAATTGTTATTAACCTACTTGAACATTCACCCCTTTCCATGCCCTTCCTTCAAAGCAAAGAAACTTCCCCTCCATCTAGCCCTGTCCATGATGCACAAATTCCTACTTTTCATGATGGCACATGTTCCTCCCAAGAAAGCATAGAAGATAAAAAATACCTTGGATCTAAGTGAAATAATGCTAATCAAATCCCTAATGATCCTCCATCACCCACTATTGACCCCATTGCAAGTACTCCATCATATCCTATTGGTCTATCCACCTTCATCCAAGAGTGTTCTTCTTTAGGAAAAAAACAACCAGTGTCTTCCACTTCACCTAATAATGAACTTGTGTCCAGTGTCCAAAAAACACCTAGTCCCCTTCTCCATCACATGCTTAAGAAAAAAGAACTATCAAGGTAAAGGGTTAGCCCTTTATGGACAATGTATTTTGGAGCCAATCCATGTCAAGGTCCCTTCATGCTCTTATGGCCTTGGATATGCACCCCAAGGACACCAATATCAAGATGTTTGTACTTCCTCCATCCATCCTAGTCCACCTCCTTCTATCATAAGCCTTGTATATGTCTAAAAATAGTCATGGTTAATCAAGCATGTTAATTAATTAAATATGAATTATTTAATTAATCTTCGAATGTCATCTACATATAAATAAATTTAATTATTTATTTATATTTTTCACTTTTATAATTCTTCTACCTTAATTAAATAAATAAATTTATTTAATTATTACCATCTTCCATATTCCTTTAATTAAATTAAAATAAATTTTATGAATTTATTTATATTAATTATCATGATTCTAAATTGAATATTTAAAATTTAAATAATGGAATATTCTCCAAACACCCCCTTTCATCTCATAGTTAAATTAAATATTAAATATTTAATTTAATACCATTTCTCACTCCACAAATAATTAAATATTTTTAAATATTTAATTACCTTCTAAATTCATCTCTCACACATCATTAGATATAACTAATTTAATTATGCAAATTTTTAATCTCATCTTCACACATAATTAGATATAACTTATTTAATTATGAAAATTTCTAATCTCATCTTCACATATAATTAAATAAGTTTATTTTATTTATTTAATTATGAAATTCATTTCAACTCTTTCTTCAAAACAGTAACTTTCCTTAGGATCTGAATGAAAAAAAATTTAAGAGGAAACCTTCTATCTCTCTCTCAACTTTCAAAAATCTTTCACCGTTCATTCTAACAAGCTTGATCTGAACCGTTAATCATATCAGCCAATCAAATCCTTTCGAAAACTCTATAAATATAGGTGCAAATCCCATCATTGGTTAGACACACATGATGAACATACGCACAGACAATTACACTTTTTGCATTCATAGCTTTAGCATTTCAGCGATATTCATATCTTCCATATATTATCATCATAGCATGATCTTTGCATCTTAGTATAGTATGCATGTTAGTTTATATCTCATTCTTCAGTAATCCATTTTGTTGTGTTTGATCTGCTAGATCTTAGAGCAACTAGAAACAACAAAACGCTAGAGATAGAGAGCAATACGATGACTTTAGGGAAGCTTCCATTAACAATTTTCTTATTTGTTCTTCTTTCAATTTCTTTGATTTAATGTTTTATTGAATGTGTTTGGATCCATTTATAATTGATATATTTTCATACACACATAAAATGGTGCCCACCATGGGGCCTTGCCCCATATTTTTAACATCTACTTGGAGGTTTTTTGATATGTTTTACATTCTAGAATTCGACTTTCTAACAAAAATTCTCGTTTTAGCGTGTCTGAGGGTTTCCGTAGTGCATATAGGGTTTTAATGACTCTTCTGTAGGTCTTTTGGCACATCTGGGGACTGTTTTGGCACATTCGACAGTTATTTTAGCACATATAAGAAACATATTAGTGCATTTATCTTCACTTTTTTTAGAATTTAAAATCTATTTTTCCTAGATTAGGGCATTTAAGGGTTAGTTTAGCACATTTGAGGCTTTCTTTGGCACATATGGGGACTGTTTTAGCGCATATGACACTATTTTAACAATTTACGCACTTATTTTAGTGCATTCGATGATTCTTTTGGCGCAATGGCTCTGTTTTAACCTTTTCCACACTTATTTTAGCGCATTCGATAATTCTTTTAGCGCATAGACCTCTATTTTAGCATTTTTTTAGTAAATCTTAAAATGGTTGTATCTTGGTCTTTTTTTGGTCTTTTTCAGTGCTTTTTTTTTTTATATGGGGTAGAATTTCATAATATATCTAATGGTGTAGGATTTTATTAACTTTGATAGATTTAAGTTTCTCAAATTCTAATATATTCTTCGGTGCATATGACTTCCATGTGTGCTTGTTTAATAATCATCATTACATTCTTCAAATTTCAAAATTCAAACTTGCTTATGTTTTTTGTGTGAGTGATTTATGTGTGTACATGTGTGATCATTCATTTAAACATTTCCAAATCAAGCTAAACACCAAACACTTAAACACAAGTCACTCTACACATTCTTCCAAGACATTCATATGCAATCACTTTCATGCTAATCACCCTTCTTATCCAAATCCTATCCATTTCATCCTAATCAATCAAGTCATCCAATATTATCATTCCACATCATCACCATCACCAACCTAGTCCTAGTCACCACTTGTCAACTAATCATAAAAAAGCCCAATCCTAATCATAAGCCCAAAATCATAATCCAAGGGGGCTATCCCTCTAGGCCAAATCATGAGACAAAACCTAAGCCTAAAGTCATAATTCAAGGAGTATCTTTCTCTAGTTGAAATCATGAAACAAAACCAAAACCTAAAATCATACTTCGAGGGGCTTCTCCTACCATTGCTAATAATTACATGAACGATGTTACGTACTTTGAGGAACAAATCAATGTGCAAGAGTTGTCACACATGTGTGACACCATGCCCACATTTGAAAACAAAGACCTAGCGTCTCAACTTCAAAACCTCCTTCAAACACTTCACCAAATACTCCAACCCCTAGACCACCAAACCATACAAAGCCTTCAAACCATCTTTCAATATTTTCAACAAATTCAATCACCTCAAATCCAACATCTCCTAGCTCAAGCCAATCATTTCATTGCCACTTGTAAAATTCAACAACCACATAATCCCTTATCCATTCATTATCAACCAATTCCACCTCAACCTAATGTGTCATCCCCTTCCACCCCATACCAATCTTATCCATCCACTTCTTCATCTGTCAATGCCACATCAACCTATCAAGCCACATCACGAAAAACACATGTGAATTTAAGTCCTCCTGGGAAACAAAATCAAGAGCCTTTAAGTCTTAATGCAACTATTGACAAGGGGAATACCAATCTAGCACATGAACCCTATAACTTTATTCTACCATCATCCAATCAAAATCAAAACCCTAAGCCAACACTTTCCACCCATACACCTACAAAGGATGTGACCCAAGGGCTACTAGCAAGGAATCAAATATCGCCATGCCATCCAACTCATATTCTTGAACATACAAAAGAGTCCTCAAACATCATACCAAGCCCTTCAATCCAACCATGTTATCCACAACCCCTTGAGCCAATTCCAGAGTCTCCCTTCGTAAGTCCAAGTCACCCTCTATCATGCTCCTATGTTGTTGACCATCAAGAACATGACAAGTCTCTCTATGAGAAATCCCCTTCCACCTCCATTCCAATAAGTCAAGAGGTATTTCAAGAGAACAATCCTAAACATTAGGAAACATTACCCCCTCATCCACATAAAGATCAACACCCTCCTAATGATTATGTTCATAACACACCTAATACTATTCTTGATCAATCTTTCATCTTTGATCAAGACCCATTTTATGATCAAGAAGACCATGATGATCCTCTTAGCCAACTTTATGCATTCCATGGTCAAGAGCTTTCCACCTCACCCATCCATGATGCACAAACATCCACTTCCCTTGATGAGACATATGCCTCCCAAGCACACATAGAAGATCAAACAAATATCTTGGATCTAAGTGAACACAATGATAATCAAGATCTTAATGATCCTCCATCACCCCACTATCAACAACCCAT
>VDFB02024941.1:0-16248 GCA_007258455.2 Sequoia sempervirens
AAAACTTTAAGGACCCATGACGTGGGTCCCACCGGGCGTGCCAGAAATGTGTAATGTTTTCGTGCATTTAAAAATGCAAGAAATAAACTAAATCATGCAAAAAAAAAAAAAGTAAAGCAGTCAAGCTTGGGTGATAAGGAGCTCAAACCAACATGTGAAGCCTCCTGTTGTGCAGATGTGCCCACGATGTGTGATTAGTTGTGCGCTCACTCAAAAATCTAGTAGCATAATGACACTCTAGTGAAAAATGGGTGTGAGAGAGATCAAAATTGCTAAGTATTTTGATAAATGGGATTGGAGGATCTTGGATGAATGGCTAGGATTAGTTGATAAAGATCAATGGTTGAGGATGGTTGAGATCTCTCAAGCCACAGGATTGTGCCAGGTGGCACAAGCATAGGGCTTGAGAGGGAGATTCTACCTTGAAGGGACAAAACCCATGTGTTTGATGTGATGGGGAGGGTTGACTCACTTAATCATGGATTAAGTGTGTGCAAATGCTTAGTGGGTAGGTTAGATGGGCATTAGGATTAGGATTAGGTGTAGATTATGGGGGATGTGATGGGAGGAGAGAGAAATGGGAGAGGGAATTAAATATTTAAATTTAATCCCTATAAGGTTTGACAACTAAATTAAACAAATTGATATATTTATTTAATTTAGAGGGAATGATAAAGGGGGATAAAATATTTAATTATTTAATTAAATACCTTAGGGATTTAGAGGACTTTAGGAGGTATTAATTAAATAATAGCAATACTACTTAATTAATGTGGATAAGAGGATATTTAACTGAAAAGGGATAAATTTGATTGAACGTAAGTGGCCAAATTAAGGTGTCTACAATTAGAAAATATAATATAGATAAATTAAAAAATACACTTACTTATTTTTGTATGGTGCCACCATAACCCCTCCTCCATTAAGACATTAAGAGAAAATGGAAATTATAGATTATCGAACACTTCAAAAAGCAACCCACCCTTTCGAGAAGTTGTGAAAGGGTTCATGTTGTCAAGGAGGGGTTGTGCTAATATGTAACAAACATCACCTTGAATTTTTTCAAGGCAAGGGAAAGGCCAAGGGGAAGGGCTCTCCTTACCATCAAGATAAATGGAGGATGTCCTAGACCAAGAATATAAGACCATCATTTTTTGTCTATGGGTACCTCCTCTTAGAGATGATAAGATAGTTGAAGAAGGAAAGAAGGATTCAATATTGTCTTTCTCTTCTCTTCCCTAACATTATTATTTAATATACTTTTTATTAATTTTTATGTGAGAGGTATAGAAAATTTTTCAATAATATCAATTTTAAATTTTATAATTGAAAAGATGCTTATTATATTTCTAAAGCACATCTTTAAAACATTTAAAAAAAAATTACATTCTTTTTCAAAATTTCATTATTCATAAACATTATAAAAAAATTGAAATAATATTTATTTTAAAATAAAAAATTACTATTACACTTGAAGTGAAAATATTTTTAAATATTCCAACTCACAACAGTAAAGGATTATAAAAGGACTAAATGCAAAGATCACTGAAAAACTGAATAATATAATTCATCCTTCCAACTCCAAAATCAACCAAAATGAATTATAAATACAAACTCTAAATAAGCCCTCTATTGATGGTGAAAAAATTGTGTGTTCCTCTTCACCTCAATTCTTTCTCAAATATGTCAAGATCGCGGTTGAGGCATCTCACTTCCTTCAAAGTATTCCCTTATATGAGAATTTTGATTTTTGTAGATGGTCGCTAAAGGTTCATTAACTAGTTGACAAATCGCAGAGCGTCAATACCATCAAATCCTTCTTGTTGGAAAACTAGTAACATTTTCAGAGTAGGATCCAGTTGAAAAACTATAGGTATAGAAAATGTGACATCTAATGAGGATATGTTTAGATGAACCAACTGTAGCTTTTCTAGCAGTAAAGTTTCTACTCCAAATAGTGCTAATGATTCCTGCATTGCACCATCAAAAGGTCAAAGCAAGAATATCAATAGTTTAGATACATTGAATCAGGGAAAGATACAAAAAATGAAATAAAAATACAAGGTCCATGATTCCAAAAAGATAAAAAAAATTACAATATTTACAATAAAATAATCCATTAAAAATTTACACATGGCACCCAATCAACCTTGCCTATGCACACGTGTTATGGGTCTCAAAGTTCTCCTAGAATGTTTACATAGCGAGAAAAGGGAATTGTATCCAAGGAGGTAATTTTTCACAGTGATATGAGAGTTGTAGATGCTTCATGATCTGTATTTGTGCATAGACTTAAACATGCTGGCAAGTAGATATTTGTCTCCTTGATATAAAAAATTTCTACTCTCATAAGGCTCACTAATCACGGGAAATTTTCTATCATTGGTTCAATATAACAAAAGACATTGAGAGAAATAAGACTACTAGAACATATCTTTAATCTCTCAAGTCCAATGCAATTACAAAGGAATACACTTTCCAAAAATGGACATAATTGCAACATTTATTCAATGGTGTTGTCAATCAGATCAACATTATAATAATAGAGTGTTGCCAGGCCGGCGAAGCCACCAAAACTATTGGGTATGTTTGTGAGAAGTAAATTCTTGAGAGCCAAAGATCTGAGCCTCTAGCATAAGAAAATGGATGTGGGAAAAACAAATTGAGAATTATGATTATTTTGAATTCTAATCTCTCTCACATCTTTCAGAGCAACATCCTTAATCCACTTACAAATCTTGTCACTTGTACAGAAGGAATGTTGGTTGTTAAGCTCGAAAAGTTCAAGGGGACCAGAATGAAGCTTAAAGATACTACCAATTATATCTTGGAATTCAATGGTGCTACATGAATATTGTAGGTTTTGTAAGAACTTCCAAAATCATTTCCATTTTTAGACACAATAGTACAATGCACTGCTTGCTTCAAGGGAATTTTAGTTAGAATTGAGCTCAATAAGCTATCTGGTAGGTCATTTATCCTCTTACAAGCCATAAATTCTCTTTTGTAAGCCATGGAAGAGAATCTAATGGGCCTCTATAAATATTTAAAGGAAACGAGTGTAGTAATTAAAAGCCTATCTCTGAATAAAGTGTGAGTTTTTTTTGCTTTAGTTTTAGCTTTTAGCTTTTAGACTTAAAGCATAATAAAAAATCAGTTTGCTTGATATTGTGTAAATTTTACGTAGCTTTGTTTTCTTTAACCTTATCTAGATTTTTTTTTTAATTAAAATCTATCTCGCCAACTCATTTTCATTTGCATGTAAATCTACTACCATTGTGCAGGAATCCAACGATGATACTAGAAATAAAAATAAGTGAATAGTGGATGAGGGGGATCAACTTTCGACAAACTGGAGTGCATTCCAATCATTATTTTGGAGTATTGTAATCACTTTAACAAGATCCACTAGTGATGGTTCACTAGCATCATCAGCTAGCTTTGTAACTTGAACTCATTCCCTCTATGAACAATGCCCAATTGATTTTTGAAATCCATGGCTCACCTTAATCCAAGAGGATAATATATGATAAATTAAAAAATATACTTACTTATTTTTGTATGGTGCCACCATAACCCCTCTTCCATTAAGACATTAAGAGAAAATGGGAATAGATCATTAACCACTTCAAAAATCAACCCACCCTTTGGAGAAGTTGTGGAAGGGTTCATGCTGTCAAGGAGGGGTTGTGCTAATATGTAACAAATATCACCTTGATTTTTTTCAAGGCAAGGGAGAGGCCAAGGGGAAGGGATCTCCTTACCATCAAGATAAATGGAGGATGTCCTAGACCAAGAATACAAGACCATCATTTTTGGTCTATGGGTACCTCCTCTTGGAGATGATAAGATAGTTGAAGAAGGAAATAAGGATCTGGGATTTCATTTCTCTTCCCTTCCCTAACACTATTATATAATATATTTTTTATTAATTTTTTATGTGAGAAATATATAAAACTTTTTAATAATATCATTTTTAAATTTTATAATCTAAAGGATGCTTATTATAAAAATGATTATAAAAAGATTGAATGCAAATATCACTGAAAAATTGAATAATACAATTCATCCTTCCAAATCCAAAATCAACCAAAATAAATTGTAAATACATATGCTAAATAAGCCCTCTATTGATGGTGAGAAAAATTGTGTGTTCCTCCTCATCGTAATTCTTTCTCAAATCTCTCAAGATTGTAGTTGAGGCATCTCACTTCCTTTAAAGTATTCCTTGATATGAGAATTTTGGTTTCTATAGGTGGTTGCTAAAAAAACATTAACCAATTGACAAATCATAGAGTGCCAATACCATTGAATCCTTCCTACTGGAAAACTAGTAAAATTTTCAGAGCAAGAGCTAGTTGACAAACTATAGGTATAAAAACTGTAGCATCTAATGAGCATATGTTCAGATGAACCAACTGTAGCTCCTCTAGCGGTAAAATTCCTACTTCAAACGGTACTAATGATTCCTGAATTGCACCATCAAAAGATTAAAGAAAGAATATCAATAGTTTAGAGACATTGAATTAGGGAAAGTTAAAAAAAATGAAAGAAAAATACCTGCCATACAATTCCAAAAAGAAAAAATAGAATTACAATATTTACAATAAAATAATCCGTTGAAAAGTTACACATGGTACCCAATCAACCTTGCCTATGCACACACGTTCTAAGTCTGGAAATTCTCCTAGAATGTTTACATAGCGGAAAAAGGGAATCGTATCCAAGAAGGTAATTTTTCTCAATGATCTGAGAGTTGCAAATGCTTCAAGGTTTGTTTTGTGCATAGACTTAAACATGCTAGCGAGTAGACATTTGTCTCCTTGATATACAAATTTTCTTCTATCATAAGGCTCACTAATCGTGGGAAATTTGCTATCATTGTTTTGATATAACACGAGATATTGCGAAAAATAGGACTTCTAGAACATATCTTTAATCTCTTGAGTCCAATGCAATTACAAAGGACTAAATTTTCCAAAACTGGACATAATTGTAACATTTTTTCAACGATGTTGTCAATCAGATCAATGTTATATGAATGGAGTGTTGTCACACCGATGAAGTCACCAAAACTATTGGGTATGTTTGTGAGAAGTCAATTCTTCATAGCCAAAGATATGAGCCTCTAGCATAAGAAAATGGATGTGGGAACCTCAATTTGAGAATTATGATTATTTTGAATTCTAATCTCTCACATCTTTTAGAGTAGCATCCTTAATCCACTTACAAATCTTGTCACTTGTATAGAAGGAACACTGATTGTTAAGCTTGAAAAGTTCAAGGGGACTAGAATGAAGCTTAAATATAATATCAATTATAGCTTGGAATTCAATGGGGATACATGAAAATTATAGGTTTTGTAAGAACTTCCAAAGGAATTTCCATCTTTTAGACACAACAGTACAACACAATGCTTGCTTCAAGGGAATTTTACTTAGAATTGAACTCAGTAAGCTATCTGGTAAATCGTTTATGCTCTTACAAGCCATAACTTCACTTCTATAAGCCATGGAAGATAATTTAGTGGGCCCATGTAAATATTTAAAGGTAACGAGTGTAGTAATTAAAATCATATCTTTGAAGAAAGCATGAGTTTTTTTGCTTTAGTTTTAGCTTTTAGCTTTTAGCCTTAAAGCATAATAAAAAAATAGTTTTCTTTTTATTGCATAGTTTTTACTTAGCTTTGTTTTGTTTAACTTTATCTAGCTTTTTTAAATAAAAATCTATCTTGCCAACTCATTTTCATTTGCATGCGAATCTATTGTCGTTGTGCTAGAATCCAATGATGATATTGGATATAAAATTAAGTGAATAGTGGATGAGGGGGATCAACTTTTGATAGACTGGAGTGCACTCCAACAGTTATTTTGGAGTACTAGAATTGCTTTAACAAGATCCAGTGGTGCTGGTTCACTAGCATCATCAGCTAGCTCTACAACTTGAACTCATTCCCTCTGTGAACAAGGCCGAGTTGATTTTTGAAATCCATGGGTGACCTTAATCCAAGAGGATAAACATAAGCTTCACCATTTATTTTTGTTAGGTTACTTTGTCACCGAACTTCGTACACACATAAATTATCACACATAATTGTCCACTACTTTTTTTCATTTATTCGTATTGAGCGTGTGACAAATACGCTAGCTGTCTAACAAATTCTAGAAAGATAATATTTCAAATATTTAGATCTCCATAAGTTTGTAGACACCTACTATTTTATTAAATCCTTTAAACATGAGTTGATTGTATATAATTAAGGGAAAGTAAAGCGCTACAATTTTTTAATCAAAAATTAATGTTTTTAATACATTATGTGGACCATGCAAATTTGCACCTATAGGTCATGAATTCACGTCAATATGCTTCTAGTGCATCCGCCTCTATAGTTCACACATTCGCCTATTCAGGTTTCAAGTTTTCCTAACTAAAAGTTTTCCTATCTAGAAAGGGGCGGGAGAAGAATTTCCCATTGGAAGAGCAGGTTCGCCCGTTTGCGTAGCAACTTCACCTCTATGAAAGGTCAAAGTCAAGATTGCCTTTATGAGTCAGGTACTAGATGGACAAGCTCACAATCACCTTTGTAGAGGAGGGGCGAGAACACAATCACCCTTTGAGAGGAAGGTTGAACTCACAATCACCTCTTCAAGTCAAGTGATAGACAACTAGGTGCACAATCGCCCTTTTAGAGAGCGGATTTTCCCCTGTAATCATGTGGATTCACTTGTTTGGTAGATTTTCCCCTATGCACAGAAAATATACGAACCTGCAAAAGTCAAACAACAAAAATTGTTAAGGACCCATGATGTAGGTCCCATCGGGTGTGCCAGAAATGTGAGCCTTTATGTGCACTTAAAAATACAAGAAATAAACTAAATCATGCAAAACACAAAAAACAAGCAAAACAATCAAGATTGGGTGATAAGGATCTCAAACCAACATGTGAAGCCTCCTGCTGTGTAGATGTGCTCACGATTTGTGATTACTTGTTGTAGACACGTAAAATACACTGATTGATCCCATGCACTTAATCTTGATTTACTAACACCAATTCTACCTAAATCATCTCTCTACTAACCATTTAATCAAATAACTCTTATTGATTAAATTCATCATATTTCATCTTTTAATTAAATAAATAAATTTTATTTGATTAAATCATTATCTTCTATTAATTAAATAAATCATTTTGTTTAATTAATCCTAATGTTCCTCTTTTGATTAAATAAATCACTTTATTTGATTAAATCATATTTCATCTCCTTTAAATTAAATAAACTAACCTTTATTTAATTTAAATCTAACATCATTCCCTTTTAATTAAATAAATCAAACTTTATTTAATTAAATCTAATATTCATTATTCCTCTCATTTTGATTTAAATAAATCCAAAAATCTAAGTCAAAATGTCAAATCAGCTAATCTTCATCTAAATCAATCAAATCATGATTAACCCTAACACTAATCCCTCAAATCCTCTAGATTTTGCAACTTGCACATGAAAATCAATTTAATTAATTTATACATCTTCCTTTTTCATTAAAAAAGGCATCAAAGGATGGAATATTCCTCAACTTTGAAATCTCCCCCCAAAAGTACTTGTCCATCCAACAAGGCATTAAAGGCATCTTACATGTCCTTTTTTTGAGCCAAGTGGCAATAACTCCTCTTCCACATCTCCCTCCACAAGCTAACTTTTGAATTTCAAATTTCCACCTAATGGCATTTATGTGCACATTCATCAAAATGTGCTCCACCTCTCTTCGATAGCATGTTGACAAGTGGCATTGTGTTATTGGTTGATCTTTAGTCCCACATTCATCCCTTTTGCTTATTCCTCCATCATTCTCTTCTATAAATAGAAGGCTCTTTTACTAATTTGCAATCCACAATCTTAGGAATTTAATCCACAATTTAGGCAAAGTCATCATCTTCATATTTTAAGCAAGTTCATCCATTATCATCCATTTTCACAGTTCTTCATCATTTCATAGCTAGGTTATGGAGAAATTTTATCAAAGACCATCAAATCTTCATCATTGATCATCTTCAAGTTTGCAAGGAATTGGGAAAGGGCTATTTTCCACATCAAAATAGCACCAATTCCCCCATGGGATTAAGAGTTTGAGCATTGAATAGGATTTAATAGCTTTTATTTGTGTTCATGTTATTTCTTGTTCTTTGCATTTCAAATGAATCTTATGGGGAATGATGTTTCTAACTTGCATATTGGACTAATATTGTGCTTTTCTCTTTATGTTTGTGTAGGTCTAGGACCACCATTCATAGTTGTGCGCTCACTCAAAAATTTGGCAACATAGCGACACTCTAGTGAAAAATGGGTGAGAGAGATGAAAATGGCTAAGTATTGGATAAATAGGATTGGAGGATCTTGGATGAATGGCCAGGATTAGTTGATAGAGATCAATGGTTGAGGATGGTTGGGATCTCTCAAGCCATAGGATTGTGCCAAGTAGCACAAGGAGAGGGCTTTAGAGGGAGATTCTCCCTTGTATTCTTCTAGTGCATCTGCCTCTATAGTTGGTGCATTTGCTTATTCATGTTTCAAATGGTTGAATGGCCAAGATTAGTTGATAGAGATTAATGGTTGAGGATGGTTGGGATCTATCAAGCCACAAATTTGTGTCAGGTGGCACAAGTAGAGGGCTTCAGAGGGAGATTGTACCTTGAAGGGACAAAGCCCATGTGTTTGATGTGATGAGGAGGGTTGACCCGCTTAATCTTAGATTAAGTGTGTGCAAATGCTTAGTGGGTAGGTTAGATGGGGATTAGGATTAGAATTAGGTGTAGATTATGGGGGATGTGATGGAAGGAGAGAGAAAGGGGAGAGGGAATTAAATATTTAAATTTAATCCCTAAACAGTTTGACAACTAAATTAAATAAATTGGTATATTTATTTAATTTAGAGGGGAATGATAAAGGGGGCTAAATTATTTAATTGTTTAATTAAATACCTTAGGGATTTAGAGGACTTTAGGAGGTATTAATTAAATAATAGAAATATTACTTAATTAATGTGGATAAGAGGATATTTAGATGAAAATGGATAAATTTGACCAAATGTAAGTGGCCAAATTTAGGTGTCTACAATTAGAGAATATAATATATGTTAAATTAAAAAAATAAACTTACTTAGTTTTGTATGGCATCACCATAACCCCTATTCCATTAAGACATTAAGAGAAAATTGAAATAGATCATTGACCACTTCAAAAAGCAACCCATGCTTTAGAGAAGTTGTGAAAGGGTTCATGTTGTCAAGGAGGGGTTTTTCTAATATGTAACAAACATCACCTTGACTTTTTTGAAGGCAAGGGAAAGGCCAAGGGGAAGGGCTCTCCTTACCATCAAGATAAATGGAGGATCTCCTAGACCAATAATATAAGACCATCATTTTTGTTCTATGGGTACTACCTATTGGAGATGATAAGATAGTTGAAGAAGGAAAGAAGGATCCAAGATTGCCTTTCTCTTCCCTTCCCTCAAACTATTATATATAATATAATTTTTTATTAATTTTTTATGTGAGAAACATATAACACTTTAAAAAAAGTGGCAAGCCACAAACTTTATTTATAGATAAAAGAGAGATACATAGCAGATTTACACCATGAGAAGATACAAAACAAAATAATTCCAAGGGGGATGCATAATAAAACTTACAACGAGAACATATACAAAATTTTGAGGAAAGAGTCATCTATTGGGATGATAGGTAAACCATTTAAGAATGTACTTCCCAAAATATGGTTTACAGTGAGCAAAAAACCAACTGTGTATGGACAAGAGAGTCATGTGAACAACATGTGCAGATTCTTCAAAAGAACAAATGAAACTATTAGATAGCTAAAGGTAGCAGAGCCAAAAGAAAGATGAGTTCCATGCAAGGAAGAGGAGTCTGTGTAGAAGATGGCGGGAGTTGAAGCCACAAGCGAAAAACTAGAGTCATGCACCAAAATCAGAGAGTGAAAACCATGAAAAAGAGCTAGATTAAACACCACTTTCATTTGATGATTCTAGGTCGGCAGGAGGAGAAAAGTAAGGAGTGGAATGGGGTTCCACTAGACCATTCCTTATAAAAAATTGCACTGCATCAATCAAGTTTAATAACATATTGGAGATCATATGCTTTAGCTACTACTTTAGCCTGTGAAGGCATCTTAGGAATTCATGAGAGCAATCATCCAAAAGACCATGTGCCATTGCACTTAGAAGAGTAAAGAGTGAGTAGTCAAAAAGAAGAAATTGGCGACATAAAACACCACCCACCAAGTTAGAACCATTCAAAATAACGTATTCTTCCAAAGTATTGCGTAGAGAAGAAAGTGGGTAGACATGCATAAGGAGATAAGTACCAACCAATAATTTTACCATTTCACCTCACCAGAGCGCGTCCATAAGCTTGGAAACAAAATGGGAGGCAATTTCAAGCGGAAGAGACATTGCATGGAATTCCATCCAATCTTGACCTAGCAGTGTTATGATCGCGTCTTCCACCGGTTTACATTCCAGTATGCAAGAATGCCTGAGTTTTTTAGAAGTAAATGGTTTGGCGTCCCTTAATTCATGAAACCTTTGTGGGATGAAGACTTTGAAAGAAGTTTGTATGATGCTTTACATAAGTAGCAAAGTTGCAGTGAGATGAATACCAAATGCAATCCATTAATAGCAATTTCTCATGAGTAAATACAGACAATCAAGGTGAAATAATTAATGCAACTATAAGCTCATTGCACCAAAAGGTGGTGTGAATTAAAATACATGAATAAGAATGTTTGGCTGTAAGGTATGACATCAAATTGTAGCCATGTGTCACCAAATTGTGACCATATTACCACAAGGTACCTTTTGAAATGAATTCAAAAATCAGTGCCAGAGATACAAAGATCACCAAAATAAGGGTTATCACATGCCAAAATTAAATCTAGAGAAATCCCAATAGAAATGATGGCCCAAATACTTCATTCCATTCCCAATTACTGTGGGATTAGGTCATGCATTTTTGGTAGTCGCACGAGGCACTTTGTGCAAGAACTTATGACATTATTAACAACCAATCTATTAGATTTAGGAATGCAAGTATGATTATTAGCAACCAATCTAGCAACATTGCTAGAAATAGAAAGATGCCAAAGAGCCTTATAATAATTTTACCCAAAATTTGGAGCCGTAAAATAAAATCAGCAGCCTCTCAAAAGTACAAACTTTGGAAAATACAAGTGTCAGGAGAATTGATTGCCATACTATCTATTGTATTGGGTTTTTTTTTTAAATGTACCGCTAGAACTGCTCCCCATTAATCGTCCATGATAAAAGAATCCCTAAGGGAAATTAATGTAGAGTAGGGTCCCACAAATGGTAGCATCCTTCCCAATAGAAAAATATGTGCCACTTAATATGTTTGCAAAGCCCCATTGGACTATTTGGGGAAAATTCAAAAATTTTCCAACTCAACCAATAACAACCAAATGAAGAAAGATCATTGCTTACACAATACTTGGTTAAGGAAAAATATTAAAGGGCCAAAGCCTTAAGTTGAATATTTCCTGGCAAACAATAGAATCAAGAATCGACATAACCGACCTACAATGGCCATAATATGAAATAAAATTTGTTGTTAGTTACTTAAAAATTTTAGAGTATTCCTGCCTCGAAAGAATTTTGCAAGAAAATTTTCCATCAATTGTTGTATTTGCTAACTGGTTTGCATGGCTATTAGCCTCTTTATAAAAACACATAGCTTGATATGAAGAGAATTTTCTTAGAAGACATTGGATGTGGGATAAAAGATAGTTCAAATGCCATGAGTTTGAATGACCTTTCAAAATTGCAGACACCACAACCATGGAGCCCCCTTCAATCAGAATTTGGGGAATAGATAATTTTATTGCCAGTTCCAGACCAATTCTAAGTGCATTACATTTTGTGATATTTTTAGACCCATCTAGAAGAATGGAGCATATTTCTCCTACAAAATTGTCTTTCCAATCCTTGAGAACTGAAGCGACACTTGATTTTCCAAGGTTACCACTGGACGCTCCATCAAAATTTAATTTAATAAAGTCCTTGGGAGGAGGTACCCATTTGATGATTTCTCTGTTCACTAAGGGGCTCTTGGGAGAAATAGAACCCACTTTAGGTATTTTGAGGAGAAACCAATTGTTTAATATGAATGGGTCCCAAGAAGAGAACACATTTTTTGAGTTTCAATTTTTATATATGCTTGACATTATTGTTTCTGAAATGAAAATTTTAATTTTTTCAGTGATTTTCCCCAAAACCAATTGTTCTTTTATGAAGATACATTTATTTCTCTCGAGCTAGATATTCCATATAAGAATGGATGGATAAATTTCCCACAAGCAAGCAAATTTAGAGTTTGAATGTAGGTTTCACCAACTTTGGAAGTTTTGAAGGATCAAGTTTTGTAAGGGGGAATGCCAACCAAGTCTCCTCATTAGCCAGGTCCAACATTCATTAGAAAAAGGACATCTAATGAGAAGATGATCTATAGATTCTAAAAATTTTCCACACATTACACAAGTGAACAAAGGCACAATGCCTAATTTGTCTAGCCTCATACGCGATAAAATTCTATCTTTGATGGCCAACTAGGAAAAAGCACCTACCTTTAGAAGGACATTCAGGACCCAACCGAGATTAAGAGGCCAAGATGAGGAGTCCTCAAAGCCAACTGGGTAATTGTACCCTTCTTTTACTGTATAACTTCTGGACTTACCTCTTGTCCATATTATTTTAACACTTTTTGATAATATCAATTTTAAATTTTATAATTGAAAAGATGTTTATTATATTTCTAAATCACGTCTTAAAAACATTTAAAAATAAATTCATTCTTTTTCAAAATTTCATCACTTATAAACATTGTACAAAAATTGAAATAATATTTATTTTAAAAGATTTGAAAATAAAAAATTACTGTTACACTTGAAGTGAAAATATTTTTAAATATTCTAACTCACAACAACAAAGGATTATAAAAATACTAAATGAAAAGATCACTGAAAAATTGAATAATACAATTCATCCTTCCAACTCAAAAATCAACCAAATAAATTGTAAATACAAATGCTAAATAAGCCCTCTATTGATGGCAAGAAAAAAATTGTGTTCCTCTTCACCGCAATTCTTTCTCAAATCTCTCAAGATCACAGTTGAGGTATCTCACTTCCTTCAAATTATTCCCTGATATAAGAATTCTGATTTTTGTAGACGGTCGCTAAAGATTCATTAACTAGTTGATAAATCATAGAGCATCAATGCCATCAAATCCTTCTTGCCGAGAAACTAGTAATTTTTTTTAGAGTAGGAGCCAGTCGAAAAACTATATGTACAGAAATTGTGGCATCTAATAAGGATATTTTTAGATGAACCAATTGTAGCTTCTCTAGTGGTAAAATTGCTGCTTCAGACGGTACTAATGATTCCTGCATTACACCATCAAAAGATCAAAGCAAGAATATTAATAGTTTAGAAACATTGAATTAGGGAAAGATACAAAAAAATGAAAGAAAAATACCAAACATACAATTCCAAAAAGAAAAAATAGAATTACAATATTTAAAATAAAATAATTTGTGAAAACATTACACATGGCACCCAATCGACCTTGCTATGCACATGTGTTATATGTCTATAAATTCTCCTAGAATGTTTACATAGTGGAAAAAGGAAATTGTTTCCAACAAGGTAATTTTTCTCAATGATCTGAGATTGTAATTTCTTCAAGGTCTGCATTTGTCCATAGACTTAAACATGCTGACAAGTAGATATATGTCTCCTTGATATAAAAAATTTCATCTATCATAAGGCTCACTAATCGTGTGAAATTTTCTATCATTGCTTTGATATAACAAGAGATATTGAGAGAAATAAGGCTACCAAAATATATCTTTAATCTCTCAAGTCTAATGCACATACAAATGAATAAATTTTCCAAAACTAGACATAATTACAACATTTGTTCAATGGTGTTTTCAATCATATCAATGTTATAAAGATGGAGTGTTTCCAGGCCAATTAAGCCACCAAAATTGTTAGGTATGTTTGTGAGAAGTAAATTGTTAAGATATAAATATTTGAGCCTTTGCATAAGAAAATGGATGTGGGAACCTCAAATTGAGAATTATGATTATTTTGAATTGTAATCTCTCTCACATCTTTCAAACCAACATCCTTAATCCACTTAAAAATATTTTCGCTTGTACATAAGGATGTTAAGCTTGAAAAGTTCAAGGGGGGCATAATGAAGCTTAAAGATACCATCAATTATATATTGGAATTCAATGAGAGAAGAAATCCTTTGAAAATTGTAGGTTTCATAAGAACTTCCAAAGGAATTTCCATCTTTTAGACCCAATAGTATAATGCACTACTTGCTTCAAGGGAATTTTACTTAGAATTGACCTCAGTAAGCTATCTGGTAAATCACTTATGCTCTTACAAGACACAGAAGAGAATCTAATGGGCCTCTACAAATATTTAAAGGAAACAAGTGTAGTAGTTAAAAGCCTATCTTTGAAGAAAGTGCGGGTTTCTTTTGCTTTAGTTTTAGCTTTTAGCTTTTAGCTTTTAGCCTTAAAGCATAATAAAATAACAATTTGCTTGCTATTGTGTAGTTTTTACTTAGCTTTGTTTTCTTTAGCTTTATCTAGCTTTTTTTTTTCATTAAAATCTATCTCCCTAACTCATTTTCATTTGCATGTGAATCTACTGTCGTTGTGTGGGAATCCAAAGACAATATTGGAAATAAAAATAAGCGAATAGTGGACGAGGGGAATCAAATTTCAACAAACTAGAGTGCATTCCAACAGTTATTTTTTGATGCAAGAGCATCTAGGGTGAAGAGCAATCTTGCATCAACCAGAAAAATAGTGGTGTGTTTGTTTCGAAGAAAGACCAAGTTGTGAAGTGTCATGGAGATTCAAGTTTTTCTAACTCATGTTGTGGTGTTCGCAAGTTCCCTAAATTCCCAACCTAGCGACTTAGTGGATGGAGTTCATCAATGAATTGCAGGTTTCTAAGTTTTTTGAACCTATGTTGTAGGGTTTTTGAGTTTTCTAACCTCTCGACTTGGTGATTCCTTTTATGTTAGTGTGACAAGCATGTTTCGGTGAGACTTGCATTAAAGTATCATCAAAATTTAGATTTTGTGTTGTTGTTTTCATTTAAGAGACAAAGCGACCTCGATGGGAGTTCTATGGATGTCTCCTCGACATCCCATGTATGTTCGACATTCCAAGGATTGTGAGCTTAGTGGACTGTTGCATTGATGTGACCTTATGGTGTCAACAAGAGATACTCCTAAGTCTCTTCAACTAGGCATGTCTCATTGATGGTGTGGTGGTAGCAATGTTGGTGTGATTGGGTGGTGTCAGCGTGAGATCCTCCAATGTCTCTTAGACATTTCGGTGATATCTTGCTAGAGCTTGTTGATGTGACATGCATAATTTGATGAGAGATCTTTCTGGGTTTGTTCGACATTTCAATGGAGGTGATGAACGATGATGATGAATGGCGGTGGATGGAAAATTTGATCATGACACATGGTAGAGCGATATTGGGTATTTCACATCATTGTTGTGAAATACAACTTCATTGGCAAACTTGGTAGGGCTACTGATAATGATGTAACAACCTGGTGCTAATTGGATGATGATGGAAACCATGACATGGGAGTGGGAAATATCAAGGAAAACCTAGAGAACTTGAGGGAAATATAAATGATGAAGAAATGCCAAAAACAAAGATTGGAAGAAGTGTGAGGAAAAGCATATAGTGCAGAGCCAAATGTGAAATAAGGTTTTCTCTCAATAGACGCATGTAAGAAACTGCCCATAAGATGGCATATAATTTGTAATTCCATTCTGGTAATAAATGAACATATTTTTTCTCTTATTGCATCTGGTTGTTCTTTCCATATATGTTTGGTGAGATTCTATAAGTAAGGGGAGGACCCTTCATCATTTTCAAGTGTTGGAATTTCTTTAACAAGATCCACTGGTGTTGGTTCACTAGCATCATCAACTAGCTCTGCAACTTGAACTCATTCCCTTTATGAACAATGCCCAGTTGATTTTCAAAATACATGATTCACCTTAATCCGAAAGGATAAACATAATCTTTGTCATTTGTTTTTGTCAGGCTACTTTGTCACCAAACTTTGTACACACATAAATTTTCACATATAACCTTCCACTGTGTT
>VDFB02024942.1:0-25030 GCA_007258455.2 Sequoia sempervirens
CACATGCATTGCATAATCATCATCATAATATAGATCTGTTAGTCTAAGCATCTCATAAAATCATACATTTGCATAAGAACATCCATCACATAATCATAGCATATCACATCATCCATCTCATCCATCTCACATACATTGCATTATCATTTAAGTTGTTTAGGATAATATAGATTTGTTATTCTAAGCATCTTAAAAACCATCTCATTTGCATCATTATCACAACCATCCATATGTCCATCTTGAACCTCTTTATCATGAGATCGACCCTCAAATGGAATCTTTTCAATCGATGTCTCGAGGGGGCAATGTACTAGTGTACCTCCTTCCACTGGGGCATCTAAAAAAATAAAATAAAATTGAATTTTGATCGTGGCAAGTTTATTCTTTGAACCAATTCAACAAGTACATTGCTTCAAAGAGGGGAAAAATGTAGAAACACAAAATTGGCATAACGCATTCAATTAAGTCATATTCATCCATTCAGCAAATAAATCAAGTTTATTTATCAATCTCCTAAAGTCATCAGTTTAAATTAAATAAATCAACTTGATCCCATCACCCTCCTTTTAATTAAATAAATCAAGCCTTTTATTTAATTAAATCTGAAATCACCTTCCATCCCTTTTGATTTAAATAAATCAAAATATTCAAGTCAAAGGGGTGAAAGAATCTAATCATCATTAAGCTAATCTAATCCTGATTAAATCTAATCCAATGCATGCCACATCCTCTAGCTTTTCCTAGTTGCACCAATAAATCAATTTATTGATTTATTAAAATCAACATTTTCCATCAACATGGCATATTTGAGGAATATTCCCTCAAGTTTGAATTAAAAAAAAAGTGGACATGTACATCCAAGAAAGCAATTAATGTCTCTTACATGTCCTTGCACAAGTCAAACTCAACATGTACTCTCAAATTCAAATTTGAAATCTTCCTCTCTTTGGCACATTGACCAAAATGTGCTCATCCTCAAGCCTATCACAAGTTGACAAGTGGCCTCTTTTCATTGGCTTATCTTTAGTCCCACATCCTCCATGTTTGGTATTCTTTTATAACTTTTGGCCATAAATAGAGGTCTCCTCTATTGTTCAAATCCTCCACAATTCCACAATCATTCATGTAAAGTCACTCTCTTCAGGAGAACTGATTTTTCCCACCATCACTCCATCTTCAAGGCATTTCATCATTTAGCTTATCTATCAAGGATTGGAAAAGGGATATTTTCCACAATAGCACCAATCCACTATGAGATATAATTTGCTCCATGTTTTATTATATGCTTTCAATTTATCCATCTAAATCTTTGTTGCTTTGATTGCATTATTAGCATGTGGAATTATTTCATAGGGATGTTGATTGTTGGTTTTTTTATAAAATACTAATCATGCTTTGTGTGTGTTAGGATTTTAACCAAAATGTAGATTTTCATATCCAAAGTTCCTATCATTTAGGAATAATTACAAATGTCAATTTACATGTTCATTTCATTCAAATTTAATCTCTTTCTAATCCTAGTGTTGGGGAACCCTTTCCAAGGACTTAGGAGATACATGAAATATGTTTAGGATTGCAATTAAATGGCATCCTATTCCCAACATTCTCCCACTTGACATTATACATTGCAATTATTCTAAACAAGGAATCATTATTATAAATCAAGTATAGGACTCAAGGCCAATGGCCTTCCTGCACCAAGAGAACTTATTTGTAGCATTGATCAAAGTGTCAACTTTCTCAATCAATACCTTTCCCAAGTCTTTGTAACCAAACTATCATAGGTAGAACTTCATGCTATCAAAAAAACAACCCAAATCTACAAACAAGTCCCTATATATGAACACTATCCTACATAACATGCGATAAAAAACCTCTAAAGTAACTCACTGTAGTAAAGTGTAACTAGTCCAAGAGAGGTGCCCCTCTCATATAGAACACATATACCTTCTAGAACTCCCACTGCACAGGTAATGTCAAATCTAAAAATAGAAACAAAAATCAAGCATGGAACAAGAACACAATCACAACACAGTGATTTACCTTGGAAAACCCCAAACTAGGGAAAAACCAGCAATGAAGATCTCTATATTAACCCTTAGCCCCAATCGGGCTAAGCCTAGAGGCTTCAACCAACCACACATATAATGGAGTCAACAAGCCATTATATAGACTTCCATACATACAAAACCATGGGCTCAAAATCATGACCTCCAAAACCATGGACCAATACAACTAGCACAAAACCATGTGCTAAAGACCACTAAAGGTTAATCCACTAACTCTAACCCAAGAACTAGTTT
Source organism: Sequoia sempervirens (assembly GCA_007258455.2). Lineage (NCBI taxonomy): Eukaryota > Viridiplantae > Streptophyta > Pinopsida > Cupressales > Cupressaceae > Sequoia > Sequoia sempervirens. The sequence continues at coordinate 2,304 of VDFB02024942.1, forward strand.
AGCCCAAAAATCCCCCCTTTAAACTTGGTCTTGGGGTTAGCACCAAACCTCTCTTCCACAAGCACCAAGTGCAATTCCCTCTTTGTCACTGAGATCAATATCAAACTGAGAATCCACATGACTCTAAGCCCCCCTTACCATCTGGGAGAACTCATCTCTTACCAGGCCTTTCCTTTTAGGTATTGAGCAAGCCATACTAGGTCTTACAACCATTAGCCCAAATACATGTATTAAATTTTATATACAACTCCATTACAATCTTGTTCTTGCTACAGCCAGCCTTGCTGTGGGCACCTGCAACATCTGCATACAACAAATTTTACCAAGCAATATTCCTACAGTAGCAACCGCAATCAATATTGCACATACCTACTCAACCTTCTTCCAGGAGCCAGAGCATTGAGGAACACGCTCAAACCTTCTGTTTCAACAAAGAATATCAGATTGAAAAAATAATTTTTCCTTATTTCCACATGTTGTGAACAAAGGATCAATCTTCATCTAATTCCTTCAAACTTCTTCAAGCTTGTCAGGCTAAGAAATATTCACAGAAGAAATACTTAGAACCTTAAACACCATGAATTCTTACATGCATCAACATGCAAGCCACATGCGAGTCCATGCAAGTACATGCAACTCACAAACCTACACATGCAAGCAAAAAGAAAATCCTAGAAGAAAGATCTAATACCACTTGTTAGGAACTAGATGAAGAATAAAAACAGAAACACAAATCGAGCATGTAACAAGAACACAATCACAACATAGTGATTTACCCTGGAAAACCCCAAATTGAGGAAAAACCAACAATGAAGATCTTCATATTAACCCTCATCCCCAACTGGGTTGATCGTAGAGGCTTCAACCAACCACACATACAATGGAGTCAACAATCCATTATATAGAATTCCATACATGCAAAACCATAGGCTCAAAACCATGAGCTCCAAAACCATGGACCAATACTACTAGCACAAAACCATGTGCTAAAGACCACTAAAGGTTAATCCACTAGCCTTAATCCAAGAACTAGTTTAACCCAACAAAAACAAGATGCAACAGGGAATATAATCAATACATCATGAACTCCAATAGAAATTAGTGCTCTCTCAAGTGTACGGACCTACACTAGTCTCTGTAGCAACAAGAAATCATTTGAAAACACATAAAAATAGAGTATTATTGTTTCTCAACACATAAACCTCATACACCAAACTTGTCTTAGCCTCCACAAGGCTTATTTAATCATTTCCAAAACAAAACCAATTGACACCAATTGTTTTTCAAATCCCCAACCATTCAACTTCCCAAAAATGCAAAAAAATGTAAAGTTGCTTTGACAACTTTTGCAACTTTTAGCAAATTGGACATCTTTCACACAATTGATGCCAATTGACTCAAAAACATAAAAAATGGTCTTACAAGACCTTATTACACATGGACAACTCAAAACCAAACAAAAAACTTATCACAACAAGACTTATTACTTAACCACCTTTCAGCCCATGGGTGCCCCTACACCATACTCCTTGGGAAAAATAGACTCAAGTCCCATTGAGGACAGTGTTGCAACAATAGATTCAGGCTTGATCATATCATTCTCTAATCCCAAGTGACATCCTCATTTGGAAAACCTTTCCAATAGACCAAAAACTGGAAATAGGCATTATCCCTTGTCTTTTTGAATTCTTTGACACCTAGGATATGCTTCAACTTTAGAGGCTTACTTGATGGATGATATTTGATTCCTTCCTCATCTGAGAATGTTGTTGAACCTACATCATTACCTGCTACCATACCTCCTCCTTCATTTTAATTAAATTTCTTCTTCTTCACTTCAATTGTGTGCTTGGACTTGTCCATATTCTTTTGTAATCTATCCTTGACCTCTTCATCTTTGCTTCCCATCTCTTCCATCTATTATTGTGTCCCTATAACTATTTCTTGATCATTTATACTAACCTCTAACATGACAGGAATGGAATGGCCAAAATCCCCTTTTGAAAACAATGAGTGGAACACTTCTCCTACCATCATGACAACATACTTCTTAAGCAAATCTTGAATCCCCACAATCAAGTCATTCTTCATTTTTGTTTTCATATTATTTCTAGGTTTAGGAGTGGCTACAAGGTCCATGTGCTCCTCTTCTTCTACCTTTATGAACTCCTTCCTACCTACCATCATCACATTAGATCCCATGGTTTTTCCTTTATCCTCCTCCTTCAATGGTGTCAAGGTATAGGAGACCCCATATTTTTCTATCTTATATGTATTCCTCCTTCCATCATACATAGCATGCCTATCAAATTTCCAAGGCCTCTCTAGTAGCAAATGGAATACATCCATGGGTAGTACATGTCACACAAAACTTTTTCCTTGTACCCTCCTATGTTAAATTCCACCCAACTTTGTTCATTTACCAAAATATATTGACCCTCATTCAACCAAGAGACTTTGTAAGGGGTAGTATGTGGTATTCTTGGAAACTTAAGCTTCTCAACCATCTTAATTGAAACCATATTATCTGTACTACCTAAATCAATTACAACTTTACAAACCTTACCCAAGCACTTACAAGTTGTCTTGAAGCGAGTCCTCATTTGTGGTGGCTCCTTTTCCACTGGTATGTTGATGAGGATTCTCCTTACCATGAGTGATTCACCAACTTCTGGAGCAACATGTTGTGATGGAGAGTTTAGATCCTCATTGTCCTCTTCTTGCACCAATTGAGTTCTCCTTTCTCCTCCATGTGAAGTAGAGCCCTAATTATCATTGCATTTCCATGCTTGATGTCCAAATTTGTTGCATTAGTAACACCTTCCTGGGAATCCACTAGATCCTCTTCCTTGACCTCCAAATCTACCTCTAAAGCCTAATCTATCTCCTCTAAATCCACCTCTTGCATCTATGATTTGGTCTTGGACTTTTCTTGTATCTTCTTGGCTCTCATATGACTACCTTGGATTAGAAAATGATTCTCTTCCTCTAGAATTGTTGTCTCTAGCCCTATTTTGTTTGTCTTGCTTTCTCTTTAGCTTTTCTTCAGCCCTAATTGTCAATTCAAAGCATTCCTCTATCGTCCTTGGGTTTTCCAAACTTAACTCATCTTGAATGTTAAACCTTAACCCACTAAGATATCTAGCCACCTTCTCCACATCATCCTCCATGTGACCTACTCTTATACTCAACTTATAAAACTCATCAGTATAATTTTTGACATCCATATCTCTTTGTTTCATATTTTGAAGTTTCTTGTACAATTGAATTGCATAATCAGCCGGTAAGAACTTACCCTTAAGCATGGCCACCATTTTGTGCCGAGAGACAATTTTTGACTTTTCTTTCTTCCTACTTTCAGTCTGCTCATAATCCCACCAAAGTAAGGCATGGCCCTTCAATTTTGTTCTTACCAACTTTACCCTTTGTTCCTCTAGTATGTCTTCACATTCAAAGTAATTATCAAATGCTACAATCCAATCCAAAAGCTCTTCATCATTCAAGTTCCCTCCATACATAAGTAAATCAATCTTTATCTTGTGTTTATCTTCCTTGGCTGCTCTCAATAGCTTTGCATACTCTGCTCATCAGGATCCAATTCTTCCTCTTCTTCTTAGGGATTCTCCTCTTCCCCTTCTTCTTCATGGTCACTCACCTCACCCATGACCATACCTCTCCTCTAATTGGTTTTAACAACCTCAAGTATTGCTACCACCATATATTGTATTTCTTTCAATCTTCTAATCTCTTTCGTAGTCTTCCCTTTCATCTCATTCATTTCCCTAGCCATAAGGTTACCCTTTAGAGGCATCTTGTTCTTTTTTTCACTTCAACCTTTCTCTCTTATCAACCAAACCTATGATCTAATACCAATTTGATGCAGAGCAGGGTGGATGATCTCAAACTAACTCAACAATTCAAACTTTTCAATCTTAGAACCCTAATTTGGTGGGTTTCTCTCACAATCTTCTTATTTCCTAGTAGTACTCCACAACTAGTTTTTCCAACCTAATTTCCAAACTAGACCTCATACCCAAAATATGAGCATAGTTTTGAGTACCCTTTATGGCATTTGAAAACATATCTCAATTGCAAGTGGGGGTGTTTTGGAGCACAATGGCCAATATTTTGCTACTACACTTTGAACCATGCCAATTTAGGCTAATTCAACTAGGTCACAATAGCGATTTTAATCTCCAAGCTTCAATTATTCAAACCAACACCTCAAACAGGTCTTTTATGGTCTGCCTCAACACTTCCAGCCCCTTCAAACAATTTCCCAATAGCTTTTCACTAAACCTTAAGTCCTATGTAGTTCTATTGCCTAATTTATGGAGAAATCATACTAGGGCATCCATCTTGCACATGTTAATCACCCACCTCTATTCTTGCAACTTTAAGAAAAAAAATACACCCTACCTACATCCATTCCATCAAGTTTGAAGTGTTGAGGTATACAATAAAGGACCTGTTTGATGTGTTGGTTTGAAGAAATGAAGCTTGGAGATTAAAATCCATGTTGTGACCTAGTTGAATAAGCCTAAATAGGCCTAGTTCAAAGCATAGCAGCAGAAAATTGGCCATTGTGCTCCAAAACACTCCCACCTGCAATTGAGATATGTTTTCAAATGCCATAGAGGGTACTCAAAACTATGTTCATATTCTGGGTACAAGGTTTGGTTTAGAAATTAGGTTGGAAAAACCAGTTGTGGAGTACTATTGGGAAATAGGAAGATTGTGAGAGAAACCCACCAAATTAGGGTTCTAAGATTGAAAAGTTTGAGTTGAGTTATTTTGAAATCATCCACCCTACTCTTCATCAGGTGTAAAGGTATTTGTGTAGTGAATGCTAACGACTTGTAAAAACCCTTTTCAACCAAATGTGTCTTGTACTTGTCAAATGACCCATCTATGGAAATATTGGTATGATATATCCACCTACATCAAACCATATTCCTTCCCTTAGGAAGTGAATTAAAGTACCAAGTGTGATTTTTTATTAAGGAATCATATTCCTCATTTATAACACTATCCCACCCATGTGTTATTGATGCCTCTTAGAATGTTTTTAAGTTTTAGGATAAGGCATAGAAAGCATGTGGCATACTCTAATAGCTTGATCAAGTATGTCTATAATCTGTTGGATTCCCTACCCAAGTACCTAGACACTTTGAAGTGTCTATTTAGACCAAAGAGGATGAGAAGTGGGTGAGTTAGGTGTTGAAACATCATCCTCAAAATTTGTATAGAAGTGGATGAATATGACTCCACATCACTGCCCTCACTATCAAAATTGGAAGAAGAAGAAGGCTTTTCCTTAAGAATTTGGTGTGGATGGTTTGAATTGTCAAAAGAATTATCAAATTCAAATGAGTCCACAGTAAAAGGAGAAATGTTAAGTATAGGACTCTCTTGAAACTTAACACTCCTCTTAATGACAACTCATGTGTTATTAGGTGGAACTTAGGCAATAACCTTTTACACTATTTGGATAACCTACAAAGATACAAGGTTTAGATTGAGGTTCCATTTCCTTATGATTTTTCTTTGGTATACATTTCATTTCTAGAGATTGAAGACCCTAAAATGCTCAATCAATGGTTTCCAACCTATCCAAGCTTCAAAGGGGTTAATTCCCTTCAAGGTTTTATGAGGAACTTTATTTTGCATATAACAAGCATAGTTAATTGCTTTTATCCAATATTGTGGTGTAATACCCCTAGAGTGTATCGCATAGTTAGAAATCTCTTTTAAGGATCTATTATATTGCATTCTACAACATCATTCTATTAGGGGAGTATAAATAACTATGTATTGCAAGTCTATCCCCTCTACTATACAAAATTTCTCAAACATGTTGACATACTCACCTCTATTGTCTGTTTGATGAACAGGTTTGATAAATTTTCCTAACTATTTTTTAATAAGATCCTTGAAGTCTCAAAATTTTTTGAATACTTTAAATTTTTTTAAGTACACCCATGTTTATTTAGAGAGGGCATCTATGAAAGTGAGAACATATCTTAGTTTAATGAAATATGGATGGGGAAATACCCTTGATACGTTATTTTGAACAACCTCCAAAGCCTATGTAGCCCTCTAACATTTTCCTTTGTCAAATTTCTCTTTAGGATGCTTCCCAAGGGTGTTGTGATAGGTCAAATGTGAGCGTTAAAAAACGAGCAGCAAGTAAAAGAGTGCAAATAAACACCAAAACAACCTACACCTCAAGATTAGCCTAAGTTGGAATCAACACAAGATAAAAGTAACAAAATGGAACACTATACCTTGCGTCAAATCGATCCTTTGATTGGCCCTTCGATCTTTGATGTGTATGCTCCTTGGATGGCACAAGATGCAAGCTAAATGATGTTGTGAGGATGAGTGCAAGTGGATGAAAACAAGAAAATGGCTAAGTATGAGATGAGAAATAAAATTTCAAGAGTTTGGCTAGCAAAATGATCTCCCCCAAAATGAGAGAAAAGAGGGGGTATTTATAAGATTTTTGAGAATTCCTAGAAGAAATGGACGGTTGAGATTGATCCACCAAATATCAAGATGTAGGGCTAAGGTGAGTTGATAACTCACAAGCCCTCACATCTTGACATGTGGCATGTGATATAGCCCTAAAAGGTGAAGTGGACATGAGGTGGAAGGAGAAGTACATGACATGGAGGGGGGTACAAAGTACCTTGGGATTGGACAAGATCTCCTCATAAAGGAGGTACTTGTCCCCATGTGGGTGAGAGGACATGTGAGGAATTAAAAATTCCTCAAATATTCTCATGGGGAAGAGGGAAGGAATTTAAAATTCCTTAAATGCATTGGGGGATTAAAAAATGAATTAAAAATTCACATAGGGAAGTGGAGATGCCTTGTCAAAAAAGAAAAGCACTTAATAGGGTTGACTCAATTAAATGATTAGGATTGTGCAAGTACTTGATTAGACTGATTAATGAAGATTAGAAGATAGTTAGATTCCACATGTGACTTGATGTGACAAGTCAAAGATCACATGGGGAAGAGTAATGAAGGATTAGAGGAGGGTTAGGTGGCTAAGAGAGATTAGAGGCCAACTTGCAAAAGTTGGAGGATGTGACACATCCTAATCAAGGATTAGGCATGTGCACATCCTAATGATGGGATTAGAAGAAGGATTAAGATAAGATAAAAATGATGGAGGATGTGACATGAGGGGAATTAAATAAATGGAATATTATTTAATTCAATTGATGTAAGGAGGATTAAAGAGATAAGGTATTATTGATTAAATACCTTAGGGATTTGGTAGAATTAAAGCTATTAATTAAATAATAGCAGTATTATGAAAATAAGACGAAAGGGGATGAATTTGGATAAATTAAGTGTCCAAATTTAGACATCTACAGGTGCAACCCTCACAAAGACCCTTAGAGAATTTAACTCTAGGAAACCTTGTGACCATATCTTACTAACTTAGTTGCTTATAGTCGTACTAGTTAAGGTGGTCAAACCATTCATATCATAATTTTCTAACTCTGTTTAAATGAGTAATTAATTTCATAAACAAAACATCAGGTGCAAAGAGAGAGAAGGTGTACAACCTAGCTTGGTGATCAACCCTTCCCAAAGCTATCATATTATAGTTGTGCCACTTCCTTATCTCAATTGAGTTTGGAGATAAATGAACTTTCATTCCCTTCCCTATATCAGTAATATGATATATTGATAGGAGATTAGCTGAAAGAGAAGGTACATAAAATATTTATGAAATTTCTACCTTCAACTTCAACAAACTCTTTTTTGTAACTAGTGGTGGAGTGTCATAACCCTATAGCATCAAAAACTTTACACTCTTAAGGTGAAAGTTCAATTTAATGTTTTATTTTTCCAACTATCTTTAGTATCCTCTCCATTAATATATTTCAGAGACGTTCCCTAGCCTTAACCTTTCCTATCAACCTAGGAGAACATGTCAGTGCTAACTTAAAAAGCGATTTATCAATCATATTTAATCAAATTAACCTCAAAAAGTGCTTTTTATTTTAATAAGTCCTAATTAAGCAAAACCTAAACTTGTAAATCATATTTGAATGTGTTTAAAAGAGTTAGATAAGGGTGCTAGCATGAGTTAGCCTTCACTTTGATTTATTCCTATGTTCCACTATAAATACACGAATTATCATTTCAAATTAAAATAAGCTTGATTACAATACAACAAAGCTCTACCAAAATAAACCCATTTTTATAGATTTACAAGGCAAGTTTCAAAATTAATCAAGTGAACACAATGATTGGAGTTTGATTTCAATTGAAGGACATGATGGAACCTAGGTTTTTGGAGATAGCTTTGGTTTCCTTCAAGCATCTAATGAATTATTTTCAAAGTGTTCTCATCTTCAACTTTGATCTCCTTGCTACCCAAAGTAAGGTATTTGCATATTTGGATTTTACCTAGGGTATTTGACTTTCTCGTGGGTTGATCTTGCTTGTGTCATTTAGTAATCCTTCTCTAATGAGTTGGATTTTTATCATTTTAGCTCATTACATCCTTAAACACACTTAAGACGTTAGGAGTACACACATTCTATCAGTTAATCAATTGGCTATTTATGGAGATAAAAATACCAAAATGAGGGTTTGACTAAAGAAAGATCCTATATAGCCACCCCTTTCCCCCTCTTTGTTGTGATTTTATAGGTTCATATCCAAAGACAACAATTTGGAGAGAAAAAGAGTAGAGTACAAACCTATAGGTTTTAGGCCAAAAAGGTGTAGATAATTATCTACACTTCTCAATCAAGGGCACCAATGCCCTTGACCTCCCAATTTAGCTTCAAATTTGTAGAACATGTGCACAAAAATCTACCCAAGTTCTTAGATCTATCTTCAGTATGTGACTTTTCTTTTTCGTCTATGCAAATAAATTATATTTTCAAATTTGGTGAGATAGTTATTTAAATCAATTAAATCCACATTAAATCCAATCAATTTCCAAGACAAAAAAATAACCAAGTTCATGACCTTAGATTGGCTCTCTTTTTAGCTTGTTATCCAATCTTATTACCTTGTCTACTTAGATTCTAATGTTGATGCAAAGAAAGATTGATTTTAGTAATCTATACACTAGGTCTAGGATCTCTTTTTCCATATCACATTTTGGTGAACCTGAAATATCCTACACTTGGAAAATTTTATGATTTATTGCTCCTTAGATATGAAATTATTTCTCAAAATATTTCTAAATTTGAGTCTCTAAGTTATATTTACAAAAAAGTGTTCTTGTATTAAAAAGAAAGTGTGTTTCTTTCAATTTTTCCAAAAAGATTTGAATATTGTTCATTTAAATTTCAATAATACAATAGATCTATAGATACATTGCATTTTTTTTTTTGAATTATTGCTTGAATTGGTGGAAAATAAGAGCATTTTTGGAAATATTGCAAACATTAGTTCATTGCATTAGGAAACATTTTAAAAAATTAGGGAAAATGGAAAAAAATTGTATTAGACCTAGACTATCACAATCTCAAACCTCTTTTTACTGTATTAGTTGTCAAAAATTTTAAAAATTCAAAAGCTCATACCTCTGGTCTAGGGCACTAGCACCCTTGAACTGGTTAATTTTAACCAACTTTTAGATACAAACTAATATTTGTATTTTTTTGTGAAATTCTAAAACATGTTTTTGAAAACTATGTCTACAACAAACTTGATTTGTTGTGTTTGATTATAACTTGTCTTAAAGAGCATAAACATAAAATTAAACCTTATAATTAATGTTGTAGTTAATCTCTTGGATAAATAAACAATCTAATAATGTCAAATCTTTTTCTACAAGTTTTCTATGCATATCATGATGAGCCTTTTAGTAGTGATGATTTTGATGAAGCCCTTGGTGATTTCATCTCATCTAAATCATCCACTAAGACTCCAAAAACTTCAAAATGTCAAAGATTAATAAAAAAATAGATTCAATTACACCACAATTGATTCTTTACCCTCCTTCACATAAACCTCAACTACAAAATAAACTTGTGCTTATTATTGGACCACTTCTGGAAACAAAAAGAAATCTCATGGTCATATCTTAAACTTTGCAAGACAATTGACTCAGGGTAATCACATACAACAAGATGTATCATATCAACATCATTACCATATCATTTCCCATACATATAACCCAAGAAACAATAAACAAACAAAGCAAACATTGATTATTTCATCATCAATCCTATTCCCGTAGCTTGTTCTCCCTCTTGCACCTCATTTGCCTCAACATAATGGTAAAGAGTATGATCTTTTTGAGAAGCTTCATGCTCCTCTAACTAAGATTTCATTGTGATAATCGATTCAAACCTCACCTACCTATCATAACATGCTCTAAGAGGCTTTATAGAAGATTTTTGTGCCACCTTATGCTAAGCCAAATGAAATAGAAGCCTTACTTGAGGGTATGAATTCAATGAATTTAGAATTATTTTCCATCAAAGTGAGTTACCTCCCATTGAAACTCAAAAATAATATGACGAATTAATCATATTTGTGGTCATTAATAAAATTTGGGTTAGGCGTACCCTTATTGATAATGGGCTAGGTCTTAATATTTTTAGCATTGATCTCTTAAATAAGATTTGTGTGGATAAATCACTCATTCAACTCAATGCTTTATCTTTGTGGTTTTGATAATGTTGGTAGGAAACTATTGGGAACACTCACATTACCTATTAAGGTAGGTCCCATAGTTTTACCAACCCTTATTCATGTTATGGCAAATGCTCTCTCATATAATATTCTCCTTAGAAGACCATGGATTCATGTTATGTGAGGACTTCATTCCACCCTTCACTGCATAATGAAGTATACATATAACAAGGTTTATATGGTGAAGGTTGGTCCTAAATCCAAAAGTTGTTTACAAACTAAAATAGGACATAAGAAACCTTTTAATACATTGATTATATCCTCAAAAAATGAAGGTCTATGTCTTTCAATGATAAGGACAATGATGATTGTGACTTGCCCATGACTAAAATATTTTGTCATGATTAGGTTTCATTAGATTTACACCTACTTTCATGGGAGAGTATAAAATGTAACTATCTACGACTAAAATATTTTGTGATGATTGGGTTTCATGACTACACTGAGACCTTTGCCCTTGTTGCCAAAATGAACTCCATTCACTTGCTACTTGCTATTTTTGTAGCTCATGGTTGGGTTGTACATCAAATGGATGTGAAGAGTGAACTTCTTCACAGAGATCTACATGAAGAAATTTACATGGAGTAGCCACAAGGATTCATTCAAGATTCTTCATTGGTTTGTAAACTAAGGAAGTCTCTCTATGGCCTCAAACAGGCTCCACGAGCTTGGTATGCCAAAATGGACTCCTTTCTTCTATCCATTGGGTTCTCCAGAGCCAATCTGATCTGAATGTATACATCTTGTGACAGGAGGATACTCTTCTTTTCTTGGCTCTCTATGTTGATGACTTGATTGTCATTGGGAGCACTTCATCCATCATCACAATTGTGAAGAATGATTTGCATGACAGATTTTCCATGACTAACTTGGGTCTCTTGCTCTATTTTCTCAAGATCGAGATCACTTAGACCTCTTCCAGGATCTCACTTGCACAACCCAAGTATGCTCTTGATCTTTTATCACATTTTCATATGGTTGATTGTAAGCCTGCATTAACTCCCTTTTTTTTCTGGAGTTAAGGTTGAGGCCAAATGTTCCACACCACTAGTTGATGCTACTTTGTATCATCAACTTGTTGGTAGCCTCATCTACTTGACTCATACTTGCCTCGACATTTCCTTTGTAGTTGGCATTATTTTGCGCTTCATGACGAAACCACATGATATTCATTGGAAATCTGCCAAATGCATCTTGCACTACATCTAGGGCACTCATCGATATGGGATTCACTATGTAGCATGCACTAGTTCAGACTTACTGGGATACACAAATTTTGATTGGCCTGGTGATATTGATGATCACAAGTCCACATCCAGCTATAGTTTTCACTATGGTTTTGGACCCATTTGTTGGCAAAGAAAGAAGAAACATGCCATTGCTCTTTCTTCCACTGAGGCTGAGTATCAGGGGTTGAAAATGCTACCACTAAGGCTATTTGGCTTCAAAATATCCTCACTAAACTTGGTATCACCTTTTAGAAGCCATTAGTCATCTATTGTGACAACCAGAGTGCTATCCAGATCTTGAAGAACCTGGTCCATCATCAACGAACCAAACACATTGAGATCCATATGCATTTTATCTAGGAGTTGATTCAGGAGTAGATCAGTGTTTTGCGATACTGTCCTACAATAGATCAAGTTGTATATATATTCACCAAACCCTTCACTTAGAGCAAGTGTGTTCATATTTGGTCTCTCTTGGGGGTGAGGCACATCTCTTTTGGGGGGGTCACTTAGACCTTCTTCATTCACCCTCTCATGGGTAGGAGTTTTTTCCCACTGGGTTTTATCCTTCTTTATCATTGAGAGGTTATTATGTACATGGTTACTTCATCAAGCCTAGTAGTCGAGACCCATATTTTCATCTATGCATTGTATACTTCTCCCTAAGTTGCACTTAAGGGGGATTGTTAATTCGAAAGGGGTACTTTATCTAACTAGTTCATTCTTAGCTAGTTATCCACTAAAGTCCTCTTCACACTAGCTTAAATTTACATAGGGATAAGGTGGTTGAGCCTTTAATGACATGAGTTGTCTCACCTCATAGGATGCCAACACTTGTCATAATCTAGTTACATCTATCTCTCCCCTTGGCCTATATAACCAAGGCATTTCCTTTGTAATTTTCAATTCTCAAGCTGAATATACCTTTGCATTCTTGAGAGGAATACAATTTATTCCTCCTCATATTTCTGGTTTTGCTTTCCTTCAGTCATTAGATTCTTGGTAGGCTAGTTAGCAAATCTCACAATTCTAAAGCTACTATTTTCTATAAAGTGTTGTTATAGGTTCAATTACAAGCTAAGAAGGTTCCCTTAGAGGTGGCTCATCTTCAAGATTTACTTGATCCTTGGGGTCCTGGCCCTTGTACTATAACCAAAGTTCTTTTATCATCCTCTTGTTGGGGCCACTTTCCTTCTCACGAGTACTAGAAAGGTAGGAGTCTCTTGGTTCATGATAATCAAGTTTCTCAACCCTGAGTATTTCCCTTAGCCCACTGGAGGGATTAGGGTCCCAAGAGCGCATCATGGTACCTTTGGCGGTAGTTAACCTCTCCTCCCCCTTAAGGTCCCACTCTTGGGTGGCCTTCTAGGTGCACTTGTAGATGGCCTTTTGGTGTGCTTCTAAGTGGCCTTTTGGGGGCACTTCTAGATGGCCTTTTGGGGCACTTCTAAGTGGCCTTTTGGGGGAACTTCTAGATGGCCTTTTGGGGCACTTCTAAGTGGTCTTTTGGTGGTGATTTTGGGTGGTTTTCCTTTGATAATTCTAAATTCTTTGATTCCAACAATGTTTCTCAATTGCCTTTGACTATTTCTCTAGCTCATGAAGAAGATAAAGACAAAGATGATGAGGGGTGGGAGCCTCTAGGTGTCACTGTAGACCCTATTGATGTAAGGGGTAGGTCAAGTGACAAGGACTCTTCACCTCCACTTTTTACAATATCTCTTGCCATCTAGAAGCCCTTTTGTAGGTTGTGCCCCATGTGGACTCTAAGGGTGCACGATTTCATATCAATTCACCCTTTTTGTGAAGTCTATGTGTACTTTTATTCTCTAATTAATATAAATTTTGACACTTATTCATAAAAAAGGTTCAATCACAAGGATTCTTCATTCAAAACTTAGTTACGTGGAAAGAAAAAAAAAGATTTAACATTTAAAGTAAAGTAAAAATTAGATAAGTTTTAATTGGTGTTTTAAGTCAAGAAAATTTGCAACCTTTTGGGTAAGAGAATCATCATCTTATCTTTTGAAATTCATTTTTTTAAGATAACATCTTATTTAAATTTTGAAATAAGTGTAATTCTTATTTCATATTTATATATGAAATACCAACATCATTGATATCTTCACTCCCTTTTAAGAACATATAAATCTTAGATAACATGTTGTAAATTATATCAAGTGTAAGGCTTTTAGAATCATAAATTTGAGAATATTTGAAAATGAATTGTGGTGATATGGAAATATTATAAGTAGCAAAAAGGAAGTGAGGTTTAAATAATGTTGGTATAATGAGAGAGGAAGAAGAGAGACAATGATAGAAATAGAGAGAGGAAAAGAAAGAGTGAAAGAAGAATATACAAAGAGGCAAATATAATATGAGAGAGTAGGGAGGGAGAGATGTATATATGTATGTATGTATGCATGTATTCTCTATTTAAAGAAAGAAAGAAAGAAAAAGAAAGAGATTTAAAGTGATAGAAGAATATATATATGAGTACAAAGGGAGTTAGATATAGGAAGATAAAATAAACAGAGAGAGGGGTGGATGGAGAAGGAGATGAGAGAGACTTTCAATTAGTTGTTTCATACCAACAATCCAACGATGATACATATCTATAAGGAGTGATACATTTCATTTACTTAGACATAATAATTTCCCTTTAACATCTCTTTACATTGAGAGACAATTTTATATTCACATTATGGGGGTCATTAATTTTTGTACACAAAATCATTTGCTTAAATATCGTTGTTAATTAAAATAAATCTATATATAATGCATTAATAATTATCCTTCTCGAGATGCTTAATATTTTTATCAAAATATTAACATCTTAAATATGACAAATTGATTAAAAATAGACACCTCAAAAAAAGATATCTCCACATATTTTACATAAATTTATTAAAGATATAGATACTCATTGTACACCTACTAGCAATCACACATTGTTATGCAATGGGTACGCTATGCCGAAGAGGTGTGGAGGGTCGATTACAAAAAAAATTGGTTTATTTTTTGCATACATTTGTGTAATACATAGTTCAATTGGTAGGAGATTTAGCAAATTATGCTTGTGAAACAAATATCTCAATGGATAACTGATAGATTTATATCAATTATGCATCCACTTACAAGGATCCAAACAAGACTAAAACTATGAAATTATTAGGAAGATAATCAAGCTTCATTACCAATAGGTTCATATTATGTTTGCAATAGGGAGAGAGGTAGAGGGAGGGAGAGAGGGAGAGATATAGGGGGTAAGAGTGAGAGAGAGGGGATAAGAAGATAGAGGTAGAGAGGAAGATAAATATGGAGATGGAGTGAGATGAAGATGGAGGAGACAAATATTGAGAAGAGAGGGAGAGATAAAGAGAGAGGGAGAGAGTAGAGAAGGAGAAAATGGAGGGACAGATAGAAAGATGAAGATAGAGATAGGATTTGATATATAGAGGTAGAGAGAGGGAGAGATATAGGGGTGGAGAGAGATGGAGAGATAATGAGATATATATGGAGAGAAATAGAAAGAAATATGGGGGAATATAGATAGAGAGCCAAAGAGATATAGATATAGAGGTCTATGAAGAGGGAGAAGGAGAGGGAGAGGGAGAGGGAGAGGGAGAGAGATGGATGGATAGAGAGAGGGAAATATTTATAGTGATAGAGGAGAGAGGAAGAGGGAGACAAATGGATAGAAAGATAGAGAGAGGTAGAGGGAGATAAATATAGAGAGAGATAGAGAGATGAAGAGGGAGAGATAAAGAGAGATATAAATGGTGAGATAGAGTGATAAAGAGATAGAGATATTATAAGGAGATATAGAGACATTCAAAGGGAGACAAAGACAACTTGAAATAAAAAAAATAGAGAGAAGTAGAGATAGAAAAATAGAGATAGGGGGAGATAGAGATATGAAGATAGAGATAAAGAGGGAGAGAGAGAGATATGAATGGATACAGAGAAAGGGAGATAAATAGAGAGAGTAGAGAGGTGAAGCAGAAAGATATAGAAAGAGGGAGTGATGGGGGAGAGGGAGAGGGAGAGATAGGGATAGGGGAGAGACATAGAGAGGAAGATAGAGATAGAGATGGGGATGGATCAGATCTTTCACATATTTCATACACACATTTCCAAGTGAATGTGGCTACTAGGGGGCATCATATTATGCTCCAACAAAGTCATCAATAGAGAAGTGATAAATCCAAATTAACTATTCATCAACTTATAAGGATCTAAAACATGACTAAAACAAATCCTCTAAATTAGGAAGATAATTAGACTCCATTACCAATAGGATCATGTCATATTTACAATAGGAAGAGAGGTAGAGAGAGGGAAAGGAAAATATATATAAAAAGGGAGAAATAGAGGGGGAAGAGTGAGAGAGAGAGGGCTAAGGAGATAGATATAGAGAGGAAGATAGATATAGATATGGAGATGGAGATGGAGATGGAGATGGAGATGGAGAGGAACATTTATTTGTTAAAATAAAAATATTCCCCATAGCCCATCATGCATTAAGTAGCAAAAATAGATTGACGAACATGGAAATTTATTGCACTATGAAATGAAACTCAATGATCTTTTAAAGGCCAATAAACCCTATTTATATACATAATCATGTTCTTCTATCATTTTCCTAAAGAGACCCTTTGAAAAGTATCTCTACTCCACTTTTATATGATGGGGAGTTGGAGTTATCTTTTCAAGTGGGCCTAGTTTGTCTTTCTTCTTATGCTTTTCCTTATCATAATTACTTTTTTATTTAAATTAGTTCTCAATATATTTCAAATATATTTAAAATATTCAAAGCTTTTACAAAATTAGTTATATTTAAATTATGAGAATGATGATATTTTTTATTATATCATTTATCAAAGTATAACTTTTTAGTATGGTTGATCTTTATTTGAACTCTAATAGTTTTGATGGATTGGATAATTTTCTTGTGATACTTAAACTAGATGATAAATTCTAATTTAGATATGTGCTCCCTCATAATATTTAATCTAGCATATAAAAATAAAACACATAATCCAAATATTTTTTAATTGTTTAAAATAAATTATATTTATCTGTATACCATTATTTTTTCCTTGATTAAGTATATCAATTGTTTTAATTTAGTAATGAAATATCAAAAAAAAACTAGTGGGATCTTATTTCCTAAATGCAAATAACCTAGGATTAATTCCACCTTTCCAAGGATTTCATTAAGATGCAAATCAACAAGGTGCATAGATTGACTTTCAAACTCCAAGGTGAGTCAATTAGACCAAGATCTAATCCTTTTGAGTCTTAGGAATGAATTGGAAATGACTTTGAATGATTAACCTACTTGAACTATCTCAACTAATATGATAAATACAATATCCCAAAAATAAACAAATGGAAATAGTGATTTTCAAGTGGATTTGGGAAGTGTCAAATAATTTTTAGGCCACCAAAAATTGGATTTAGCATGCCAATAGGGACTCAGTCGCCCAAGGGAAAATGGGTCTTTGATAAGGGGTCTTGAAACTGTTTTTATAGTCCTCTAATGTTGGATTTGAACTTCTGATTCCCAAATTGTAAACTTGTCAGAATATCATCAGTAAATTTTGTAATTGAGTTTTTGTAGCTTGACAAATTTTAGAGCTTTGAATGCAACAATGGAGAATTTCCCTTCAATATTTCCTCAATACTCTTCAAACCTATAACATGCACATTCAAAGAGGGAGAAAATGTTGGGCCATTTGGGGGCTTGCCACAATCAAACCCCATGTAAGTGTTTCCACTTCCACAATGATAATGAAAATGGTAAAAATAATAATTGAAAGGAAGGAATGATGAAATCACAAAAGTGTTGCAACTCACCACCCTTCAATGACTTCCTTGAAGGACTAAAGTCATAAACATCACCTCAAGGATTTGGATCTTTATTTGCTTGAATTCTTGAATGCTTTGGAGACCTACAACAAATGTTAGCCTTCACAAAACATGAACATGAACACATGTAAACTCACATAAAATTTGGCATGATGTTAGGATATTGAATTGTTGCAATAAAAAATTGAAATGTTGCTCTTTACTTGCTCAATGGGTGCTACCACGATAGTGGTTTACACTTTCTGGGAGATCCTAATTTTTGTCGAAATCACATATTTTTAGAAAATATAATGATTTAATCCTTGAAAATTTCCATTTAAAGGATTCCAATTGAACAGGGTTTGATCAAACCACCTTAGACCAAGCCCCCTTGGATAGAACCCCACTATTAAACCATACCTATAATGGAGTCTACTTTACACCTATCAAAATGCTAATAAAAAAGCACTTTTGATTTACCTTTTTGGGGATAAAATGAATTCATTTAAAATTTAATTTGTGTCAGTATGTAGTCCTTATTATAAGCTTCCAAAAAAATATAATTTTAATTAAATTTAATTTACTTATTATATTTATTTTTTATTTCTTGTGAATGTAGGTTTTTCACTGAAAATCAAGCTCTATGTTCTGTACATGTGGAAAAATAGTAGATTTTTGTTTTTTTTTTTGAAAAATATGAGTGCACTAGATATTGAAGTCCTTGATCCAAAAAAGAAAAAGAAAAATTGAATTTCGATACATACAAAAAAGTTACGTGTTATACGGTTTGCCTATGTCTGAATTGTAATTGGTTTGACTTCAAAACTTGATTAAGGAAAAAATATTCAATAAAACACTATGAAATCAATTGGAAGCACTATCTATCATAGTAAAAAATCTAAATTTGAAAAAATTAGAATTTATCCTTCACGGAAAAAAAGTTGTGTTATACGTTGAGCATCACTCCTTAAAAATGGTGTTTATTGAAAAAAACTAGTTTTCAAAGGAGATGGAAAAAGAAGTGCAATATGATTCTAAAATTTTTGAAAAAAATATATTTAGAATCTACAGAAAAAAAATTCA
The DNA here is from genome assembly GCA_007258455.2 of Sequoia sempervirens. Lineage (NCBI taxonomy): Eukaryota > Viridiplantae > Streptophyta > Pinopsida > Cupressales > Cupressaceae > Sequoia > Sequoia sempervirens. The sequence goes on from VDFB02024942.1 coordinate 21,152, forward strand.
CAAATTACTAGTTTGCATCATCTTCAAATTCCTCACATGTTAGCTGCTATAAGTGTCTGAAAGTGAAGATTTAGTTAGAAAAAATCAGTTCAGTGTCCAGTTTGGCCAAAAATTGTAAACCGGTATTGTAGGATCACCACAATAGTGCTCTTGAATGCTAGATAATTTTTCTTAGTAGATTTTATATTTCAAATGGTAAAACGACTAGGTATTTATAGGTTTTTATCCAATTTCCCAAAAAATAGATTCCAAAATCTGACATTTGATACTTGAATTTTGGATGTTAAAATGTCACCAACAACATATTTGAATTTGGGTCCTGGATAAAAAGGGGGTGAATGGTTCCTAGCCCAAATTTCTAGGATACACTTAGTCGGAAGCAAAAAAATAATTGGTTGTATTTATTTAATGCTTGCCATCTTTTAGAAAATTGTAAAAATTAGGCCTTGGAATGCATAATTTGGAAAATTAGGAGCTTAATTAAGTCCAATAATTTATGGGGGGGAAACATAGTGTGAAATTGTTAAGGGTGATAATTTTCTTCATTAGATTTAGCCCCCACTTTAGTGAGAGTTTGAACTTACACTCAGAATCACACTAAAGTAGAAAAATATATGTCAAGAGGGGTTTGATTGTACAAATGTTGAAAAGATAGGATTTAACAAAGGATCAAGGGAGGTGATCAAGCCCCAGGATCAAATATCCCATGACAAACCAACATAAGCACAAAGGAACACACATATATGATATGCAGCAAGAAAACATACACAAACATACATGTCAACATGGGATGCAAAGAGAAGGTATGGACAAGTTATATTGTGCTAGGACCCATACAAAAGGCGTTCATGACTCACACCATAACAAAGTCTGATATTTGCTAGGTGAATCATAAACTCGAAGGCACACATGCTAGTGAGGATTGTTTTTCACTAGGTGAGCCCCCAATACAAGGTAAAATGAGAGACACATTTTAGGTCTACAAGGTGTGCCCATAACAAGGTGGAAAAAATGGGAAACACACACTAGGTCTACAAGGTGTGCCCATAACAACCATACCAAGAGTCAAAATCCCTAATAACCTTGATAAGGCACCCCAAAATGCTATGTTAATGTCGTACTAAGTTCAACTCCAATGAAAAAAGTGAAGCAAAAAAATGCCAATGTCAATGTTAAATGTTAATGTCAATGCACCACTAAGTCTAGCCTCTGTGTTCGAACAAAGTAGAACAAAATAATGCCAATGTATGCCCCCACTTTAAAGAAATTGCAAAACATCATGCTTTGTGCAATTATTTTAAAGTAGAAAAATGATAAATGCCATGTAAGAAAAGTTCACAAGAGCTTATTTAGAAATCCCTATGCCAATGATATGTTTCCAAATAAAACTACATAATGATAAGGGGTTTCCCCCAAATACAATGTGACAAACAACATAGAAAGGTACACTAAGGAATCCACAAATTTGGGGTTAGTATATGTCTTTTCTATAGTGATATAATAGAACTCAAAACTAACATCATTCCCCAAATACTCATGGAACAACGAACAAAATGGAAGAATGAAACATAGCTATAGAAAAAAATGAAACTTTTGGGTCAATATGGCAGAGACGTAAATGTCTCAACGCCTTACATCATCCCCAAAAGGAAAACATAAGAAAAATAAAAATAAATTTTTTTAACAACATATAGAAGAATGAAGATACAAATAGAAGAATGTTACGATAGGTTCATTTCCTTTGTATCCTTGTGTCAATGAAGCAATAAGTGTCACCCAAAGAAAACTCAAAAACATAAAGATACGCTAATAAGCACAACACGAGAGATCACATCATGTGCAAGAAAACACAAAGAACACACGAAACAATCCTGAAGGAGTAGCACACATGTAAGTCGACCTAACATAGGTCATCTACATCCAAATCTTTCTCATCATAAATAGAAGGTGGAAAACTAGCCAAAGGGACTATAGCAAGTGTCGTACTAGGAGTATCTCTGAGTGTAACATGTGGTAGGTCACTCTCATCAAGAGGATCATCACAGTTGCCCCCATCTAAATCCATTTACTTTGACAATAACACATTAAGTTCATTATGCACATGTTCATCAATTTTAGCAATTTCATCCTCAATATTCAAATTGATCACAATGGGAGCTTTTATGACAATTGCATTTGAATTCTCTCGTTTGATTTCTTATTTTGGTTTTATGTCTTGTTTTATTTAAAGTTGGATTTCTTCTTGAGATGTTTCCATGGGTGTTGGAATATCATGCACTATTTGGTTCTTTTCTTCCAATTGGAAAGCAATCACATGACATCTAAGCCTACGCTCTTTAGCATTTTTATTTCTTCTTACACTATTTTCAAGTTGTGATGGGGTAGGAGCAGATTTATCAACCATTGGTTTCTTTTCTTCCCGTAAGGGAGGAACTAAAGGAACCACTGGGGGTTGGAAAACCACTGTTTCTTTAGGTTTATTCACTTGTTTTATTTTTGGAGGCACAAAAGGAATCATCTTATTGTCTCTTGATCTTTTATAGTAGAAGGGTGGAGGAATTGTGGTGTACTTATCTTGATTACTTGGAAGGGTTTTTGGATCAATCATAGGTTCATCAATGGCAGGCTGGGGAGAAGGAACAACAATGGACCTATCACACACATGGATATTGCTAAGACATAACTCTACTATGCGCTTCACCTTGAAATTTTGATATGACATGATAAAGAAATCTTCACGAGGCTTTATAGGTTCCACAAGTTGAGGCCAAAAGAAATCCAATGAGAAATTTCCACATGAAGACAAATGATTGAATCCACTATGGTGCACTATAAATATCTCATTTATAAAGGAAAACTTTATGCACTTGTGAATAACCAATAGGATGGCATTCATGGATTGTAACCACGGGTAGCCTAGCTTCATATGAAATTGGTTCAACAATGGGATGATGGAGAATGAGAAATCTGATTGCTTTGGTCCAATTTTAAGAGGAAGTGTGATGGAATCTATCATAGGGCAACAAAACCATTATGAGTTTTTATCCATGCTTTCAATTGTCCATATGAGTCTTGATAAAGCTCTTGCACAAACAGGAACTCCTCAGTGATCACATTATTTACACACATAAAATCAATGAGTATTCCTTGTACATGTTTTTCATTAATGCAGTCAGAAATGTAGAGAGGACCATTGGGTGCATGTCTAAGTGCATCATTATTGGTGAAAACAATATTAGGTAGCACAGTGGTTTGGCCAGGTTACAAGGTTGCACATCTATAAAACCAACCATTGTTGTAGACCATCCTCATTATTATTATAATCATTATTCATGTCATTAGTTGTATCAATATTAATCTCATCATTCTTAACATCACAAGCTTGCACAAAGTTGGTTGAATGATTAGGCATTAGATTGATAAAGATTTGCAAATTTTGGTTAAGTTTGGCAAAAAAAAAAATTCCTTGATAAATAACACCACCTAACTGGATATGATTAGAATCAATAAGGTCTTGAACCTGATGTTTAAGACACATGCATCATTTTATATCATGTCCACTTATGCAATGATATTGACAAAAGGCATTTGGATTGTAATTTGCAGGTAAAGGTTTGGTTGTGTCCACAAGTCTAAGAGGAGGCAATCATATTAGATTATTACTCAAAAGCTGCAATAGGATCGAGAATGGAGAGAATCAGGTAGTGGGGTAAATTTTCTATCTTTTTCTCTAAATTGCTATAGGGTTGAACTTATGGCAACAACTTGAGACTCAACATGATTAGTTGTTTGGTATGGATTTATCTTTATGAAGTTTTTTTTTGGCTTCTTGAATGGTTGGTAATTGTTTTGATGCATGGGCTCAAATTTCTTAGTATG
>VDFB02024943.1:0-22317 GCA_007258455.2 Sequoia sempervirens
TTTTATGATTTGAAACACCTATCTTGCTTGATTAGGCATGCATAATAACAATTTGGAACTTTGTCTTATAACAAATTTCTCTTCATATTAACTTGTTCCTATCAATGGAATATGTTGCTTGTTTGAAGTGAAAAAATGCCTTTGTTGATTGTGCACTTCAGAAGGAGTTTTATGATTTGAATTTCTCATATAAAGAGATATGCTCCTATAAATGGAAAGATACCCTTTTGATGAACTAAACTCTTTTTTCTTTGTTTCACATGCACACCTCTATACATGAAAAAAGTGATATGCACTTTTCCTTAAGATAGGTGTGCACTCAAATATACAAATTTGTCTTCAAATTTAAAGTATAAATCTCCATGCTTAGGTGCATGCCTCACAATGTAGTTTTGATGTTTGAAATTTTGAACTAGTTTCTAAATAAGGGTGCATACCATTTTATGCAAACCTTACTTCAATCTATTGACTCCTTTTTGTCTTTGCACAAGTGTCCACTTGAGCATGGGAAAACATCTTTTCTAATTCACTAACCTTAACTGCCTAATACCAATGCATGTCATTGTAAGCAATTACTATTATGACACTTGAAAACAAAAAAGTCTTGATGAGGTGCATAGAAATAAACTAAAATTTTCCTTTGAAATAGTGAAGCTCCCTTCCTTTAAATGATTGCATGCCTATCTAGCATTCTTGACTTCAAATTTTATGACAACAAATATGATACAATGACAGGGGTTCAAAAACTCACTAACTTTCAGAACTTGACAAATCTCAATCTATTATTTCTTGTCCTTGCAACTAGGACTCATTTTCCCTTCACAAAACTCTTGTTTAAAATTACCCAAACTGAGAATAAGGAAAAAATACTCTTGTAGATTCCACAAATGACCTTAAACAACATCAATTGATTGACTCAACATCAATTTCCAACCTTGACAACTCAAATAAGAGAACTTTCAAAAGTAGACTATCCAAAATCAGCTTTTAGGCCCTTTAAGACCACATAAACCACCAACCACAAATTCCCAAGCCCATATCTCTTTACTAAAGCCTCAAAAAAGCATAAAATAGCCTACTCAAGCACATCATACTATTCCCCATTCTTTGTTCATAACATTTTTTCAAACACCTATCTCAACCTTCAATTCTTGACCCCAAAATAAGACTATCTCCAAACTGTCTTAACATGACAATCAAATAAACAATGGCCACAACTTATAAATTCACCAAAAAAATAACTAAGAAGAGATCAAAACACTCCTAAACAACCTTTCAAAACTTTAATATGTCAGAAGGACTCACTTTCTATAATCAAACCTTTGAAAACTTCATTGTACCTTATCAATTCCATATTTTTTATAGTTTTTCAGAACTAGGGCATCATACATTCTCCATGGGTTTCCACTAATCTTAAAACATGACACTACTATCCTTACTACCTACTAATAGTGCTATCTAACTGCCTTATCACTATTTACTATTTTTGACACTGTTACTGTAGATATCTCTATGACATGGTAAATCAAATACATTTGCCATGTCTTAGACCTTGTAGTCACCATTTATTTCTTCACTACACTGTGCTCATAACATGATTTGACACTACTACCTACAGGTGTGTAGGGTCTTACATAGATTTTTGACACTTTGAAGGAATCATTACACTCTAGATAGGGCTTTACAATGGCTTTGATAGCCCTTTTCGCTATCATCTGTTACTTGAGAGCTATTCACTTACTCTTATGAATTGTCCCTTACTCTTGATCACTGCAATCTATGAACTGTCCATTGGAAGGTTATGCAAGAATGTCACACATTTGATGACCTTGGTAATCACTAGCTCTTATTCTTGTCATTTATTCAACAATATCTAACACTACCCTTTTTACTTGCTACAGTTCACTGTATCAATTCATCACATAAACCCTTGAGATTTAGTCCAAGACCCCCCCTTACACAAACCCTAGGGTATGTTCATAGGTTGCCAGTATTTGGTAATCATAGTAGTATTTTAGAGGTTCTCAATGATTAGAGGTTGTATGAGACTTCTAGCTTTGCTTTGTAAGAATAGTGAAAATGGTTTTGAATTTTTCCTAATTCAAGGTTTTGGCTACCAAGCTATAGAATTCTCTTTAAATGATCAAATCTTCATTTGTACAAAAATCTACTTAGCAAAATCCACACTGAGTTTTTCAACAATAGCGAAGTCCAAAAATGGTATCATCCTTGTCAAGTTTCCAATTTTTATAATTTGATATACCTGATACACCTATTGTAACATCCTCAATATGATTAGTCTTTTCAATGAAAGAATATATTATTCCATCTACACTTCTGAAATAGGAGAGCTAATGACAATTTGTCACTAAGCTTTGTAAGCTTCCTAGAAAGACCGAGCCTTAGATCTTTTAACTCCTCTCCTTCTCATTCTAAATTTCCAAATCAAGGAGCCCATGCTTGTTATCATAGGGTCTGACAGAAATAACAATTGGCAGTATAGGTAACATAAATAGTAGCTAACAGTTGCAAGTCCTTCTAGGTCAGGTTTTATTGTATGAGTAGTAAATTGTCATCACTTGTGATTTAGGAGACTTCTTCATCATGCACATAAAACCATGACTGTCCTCTATAGAATAGGAAGCTTCCTGCCAGAGTTTGAGCTCAATTGCAATCCCTAGTTGTTCAAACCTTATGTCAAGGTAAAGCTACTAACTTCTTAGGAAAACACAAATTTGGTCTACCCCCTTTTCTCCACTAACAAAACTAAGCATCAATTCTTCTGACCTCTTCTTTGCTATGGAGTCCTCAACATCAAGAATAGTTTGGAAGCTTGAGCCTGCCTACCTTCCTCACTAGACTTCCTCAACATCAAGAAAACTTAGGAGGTCTTCCAAAATATTCTTGGACCCCTCATCTATGGTATCTTTTATTTAACTAACCTCAGTTCCAAAATAAGTTTTAAGGCGACCAAATCAGTCTTCATAATTTGTCATCATAAATCTAAAACTCAACCCAGGTAAATTGACACTTTTTAGGTCCCCTCTCTTAACAAGCCAACCCTCACTAGTAGTTAATTTGTGCAAATGGGTTTCAACATCTTTATAACTTTCCAGAGATGTAACTATGGCTTCAAGGAATTTACCAACCTTAACTCTCTCATGCAGATCTGCAAATCCATCAGCTATTATTTTTTTCATCCTACTAACAAATAGGCTTTCAAAAAGTTCATCCCACAAACTCTTTGAGTGCTTCAAAACAATCTCACACACACATTGCCATGGAAATTCAATATTTGAACCAAAATCCATTTTTAGCCACTCTAAGCTCCCTTCAAATGCATCCAAATTGTCCAATGTTTCTCTGATCAAAGTCTCATTCTCTGCAATTTCCTTGCCACTTTTCACAAGATCAAGCAAATACTTTCCCCCAAGCCTATCTGCAGAGAGAATATCATCTGCACATGTCTTAAGCCACACTAAGAAAGACTCTGATATAAATTCACTTGGAAAAATCATCATGGTAGCTTGTAGCTTCTCTCTATGAGATTTGCACAATTGCACCTCATTTTTTGGGTTTGGAATCCCACCAAACAACTGTGATCCAGGTGGCACTGTTAACATAGTCTTATAAAAAAGAGGCAAATCGTTTAGAATTGGCGCAGGAGCACCTGATGGACTATATGCCTCCATGATGCAATTTTGCAAATTTTGCTTGATTCTTGAGTTTTTTTCATGTAATAAGGTCTAATAGACCATGTTTAACTTGTTTGAGTCTATTTTTAGGTCCTAGAAGGTCTTATTGAGGTCATATGTCAAATATTGTAAAAGTTGTCATATTGTTAAAAGTTGTAGAAAGTGGAAGATGAAGAGACAAGGTTGTAAAAAGGTAGTTGGAGAAGTTAGAGAGGTTGTAATAGGCATAAATATGCCTCCAATGATTCATTTTGTATGGTGAAGGTGAAAGGAGGAAGTGGTGAGGATGAATTCAAGTGGGAATGAAATATAACATCATTTTCTCTATGTTTTTCCACGCCCTATCACTGTTCTTACACATTGTACAGGTTGTACAGACTTTTTCATGGTCTGAGAACGATTGGGCATGAAAGTGCCTTGATTTTACTGCATTTTTCAATTTTTCTCATTCAATTTCATCAAGAATGGAGGGAGATATTGCATTTCCTTTACAAATAGTCATAAACTCTAGATAGGGTAACAGTGGGTGACTAAAATGATGTTTCTCAAATTTCATCCAAGGGAAAATTCTAAAAAATTGTGAAATGATGTAATTTTGTGTATGTTTCCATGTGGAAAAGTTTCAAGGCTTGAGATTGAATTTTTCTTATGTAATTTTGATTCCCTAGGACTGTATTTATGCATGTTCAAACTGGCACAAAAGAATAATGGTGCAGGAGCACCTTGGAAACAATGGACTAGGTGATATTAATTAATTCTAGTTTTGGATTTTTTGTCCAATTTTGGTGTCAATAAGGTCAATTATACCTTGAAATATAAATAAGGCCTTATGAGGTCAATTAGGCATTCAACATTGAAATAAGTTAGTTTTTTTAAAGATGTTCAAAAATTGTGTAAATGTTGCATAATTGCAACTTGACAATTTCTTGTTTTATGGAAGATCAAGGGTCAAACATTGTAACAACATGTGAGACATTTTTAATTCCATTGTAACATGCTAAATAAGACTCAAGAGGGTTGATGCAAGGTTGTTGTATCATTTTGGAGTGAAATAACTAAATTTTTCTCTTTTTTTCCTAAAATTTACAGTGTTCAGTTGTCTTTTTCTAATCTATATGATTTCGTACAGTTATTTTGAGCTCTAAAAATTGAGGGAAAGTGTTGTGCTGAGTTTCTACTTTCTTTTGGTTGTTGAGTGATCAAATTTTATCAAGGAATAAGAAAGTTTGAAGAATTTTTCTACGGGTGGTTTGAAAACCCTCATTTTTCAAGGGTTTGGTTGGAAAAATGTAATAACTCATCATTCCACCATTGGAATTCAATGAAACTCAGTGGAATGATGCTTTGTAGGTGTTTTACAATGATTGAGTGGTTTTCAGGGACATGGAGTGGATTTCCAAGTGTTTTAGATGATGCCCTAGCTTGACAATTCTATGTGTTAAGCTTATTTTGAGAGAAATTCGATTGGATCAACAGATTTTTCTGAAGTTTTGGTCAAAATAATGGTGAATTATGAGATTTTGAGACCCAAGGAACCTATTGGTGAAGAGTTTTAAGATTTATAAGTTGTTTAGAGCAAACCTCCTTTGTAAAAGTGGCCTATTTAGGCCTAATTATTGCATTGCAGGTTAGGTTTGACAAAGTTGTTCCAAAAAAACTTATAGAACCAATTTGGTATGTTAATTTACTTGATCATTGGTAATACAAAATTTTCTGGTCCAACTTTGATTCCACCTCTATCAGGAGTTATGGTTGAGTTTTAGGCATTGGTCCCCTAGTTGGGTAAAAGGTGAAATTGTGCAAAACCCTGTGGGTTGGAGTTTTATGCCTTGAAGGCTATTGAAATAGTGTTAGACAAAGTGTTTGAGTGTGTTTGAAGTTAGTTCCACCCCTATCCTTGCATCAAATAAAAAAAAGGGTTTTGTTGTTTTTGTTGTTGAATATAACGTCCATCATCCATTAAACCTCAATGGCTGCATGCACTAAAGAATACAAACAAAGCTTACAATGTTAGGATATGTTTCAAAGTGCTTCATTAATTCAAATATTTTGAGAGCATCCTTGCAAAATCCATTTTGTGCATATCTTGAAATTATTGTATTCCATGAGATGACATCTCTTTGAGGCATTCCATCAAAGAGTTCACATGCCTTGTGTACATTTCCACATTTTGCATACATATCTAACAGAGCATTTCTGGTGCAATATAGGGTGGAGAAAACACAAAATCAACACAAAATGACTTGGATCAAACAATGAAATCTTCCTTCTAACACAAAATTCACAACTTTTCCCTGAACTCTCCTCAAGAGGCTTCAAGCCCTCAAAACACAACAAATGGTGATATCTTTTAGATAAGGTCTTTCAAATATCTTCTAGACATCCTTTGAGACTCACAACATCACCCCACACAACATTCCAACAAATTCACCAAGATATCTTTGACACAAAATAGGAAACCTTCAGACTGCTTTGCAAAAAGGCTACTAGATTAGCCCTATTTTACAAACAAAGTATCCTCCAATCACCTTGTACACACAAAAACTCCTTGGACAGTCACTAATTACATTCCAAAACTCCCAATTTCACAAGCCATTTGCAGATTCAAGGCTTTTACTTCATTGTCCCAATAAACCCTCATTTACACATGAAGGTTTAGGGTTTTATTGAATATACACATTCCTGGGCTTATGAATCACAACCAATGCATCAAACTCCTTTCAAATACCCTACACAGACTTAAGAATTCATTATAATACCAATCCCATCGATATTTGGTCAAAACCCTACTTTGGTTCCTTCATTACACCATGAAAATACCATATATGACCCTAGGGCTGCACTCCAAGAACACATAACCCTCTTCTCTCACCCTCTAAGGTACATAAAAATCCTACCCTACCTTTATTATGCCATTCCATTGAAGCACAATTTGGAACAGTAGATGGAATGGAAGATTACATAATTGTATTCTTAGATAGAGCCTCACTGGTCTATAATAGACAGGTTAAGAAATCTGCCAAGTTCACCCACCAAAATTGAAGTTGGACTTCCAAAATGGATAGTATTGAGTACTAACACATGCTCCAATGATTCAAAATAGTTTTCAAAGCAACATGAACTCTATACGGGCCGTACATAAAGTAGAAGATCAAAAAACTCATATAAAATATAAGAAATTAGAGAATTATTAGAAGAAAAGCGTTGTTTTATTCAAGGAAATCACAATATCAAACACACCATCTCATCTCTGAGCCCTTTGAGAGGCCTTTAATGAAATTTACAATTCAAATTCCAACGGCCTAACTCCCTTAACTGACTTTTAAAATTCTATCCCCACATATTCCCCAAATTTGCACTTTGATAACATTTTCTTGATTGACAATATTGTACTTTATGTAACTTTTGACATATCACCCTAAATAACTAAAAATATATCCAATTACATAAAGAATGGTCTTTTAGACCTTATTTATCATAGAAATACACAAACACCCAAATTCTAATCTACTGACCACCTAAGAAGCTCCATAAAAGACCCAATTTGGACAATAGGGTGTAGGTGCTCCTGCACCAATTTCCGACCATAATATCTGACAAAAGTCCCCCATCTATTATGCTTTGATGGATGTTCATACCCTGCTCCAAAGCTCCCATTTTGGCATAGGTAGGGAGGATGCTGGCATAGGTTGTGGAATTTGGATTCACACTTGCTAATTGCATTTGCTTGAAAGCTTCTAAATCCTTTACAACAAATCCATTTTGTGCATATCCTGCAATCATCATATTTCATGAGATGGCATCTCTTTCAGGCATTCTACCCAATAGTTCGCATGCCTTGTCTATGCTTCCAAATTTTGCATACATGTCTACTAGGGAAGTTACAACTACAACATCTGACAAAATTCCTCTATTATTTATGCTTTGATGGATGTTCATACCCTGTTCCAAAGCCCCCATTTTGGCATAGGCAGGAAAGATGCTGGAAAAAGTTATGGAATTTGGATTTATGCCTACCAATTGCATTTTCTTGAAAGTTTCTAAAGCATTTTCAGAAAATCCATTTTGCGCATATCCAACAATAATTGCAGTCCAAGAGATGACATCTCTTCGAGGCATTCTGTCAAAAACTTCACATGCTTTCTCTATGCTTCCACATTTTGCATACATGTCAACCAAAGCATTTCCAACTATAATATCAGACAAAAATCCCCCTATTATGATTTGATGGATGTCCATGCCCTATTCCAAAGCTTCCATTTTGGAACAGGTAGAGAAGATGCTGGAAAAGGTTGCGGAGTTTGGCTTTAAACCTGCAAATTGCATTTGCTTGAAAGTTTCTGAAGCCTTTTCAACATATTTTATTTGTGTATATCCTACAATTATTGCAATCCATTAGACCACATTTCTTTGAGGCATTTTGTTAAACAGTTTGCATGCCTTGTCTATGTTTCCACATTTTGCATACATGTCTACAGGGGTTGTTTCCACTACAACATCTGACAAAATTTATCTATCCTTTATGCTTTGATGGATGTCCATACCCTGTTCCAAAGCTCCCATTTTGGCACAGACAGGGAGGATGCTGGCAAAGGTTGTGGAATTTGGCTTTACACCTGCCAACTGCATTTTCTTGAAATATTTTAAAGCCTTTTCAAAAAATATGTTTTGTGCATATCCTGCAATCATTGTATTCCATGAGATGACATCTCTTTTAGAAATTCTATCAAACACTTCACGTGCCTTGTTGGTGCAGGAGCAGCCAATTGGTTTTATTTGAATTTGATTAAAATAAGGAGTCAAAGGTTGGTCTAGGATTTTAAAGTCATGAAGTGGCTCAATAAGGTCTAAAAGAGACCATTAGAGTGTATCTTGAGATCATTTTTGTAAAGCAATGTTGAAATGTTGTCAATCATGCTTGAAAGAGAAAAATATGTAAATAGGGTTTATGAAGGGTTTAGTGAGTCAAGTCATGGAACATGTTGAATAAGGTCATATTTGATCATTGAATAGTGTATTAGGTCATATTAGAGGTGTTTAGAAAGTTTGGGGTTTAAAAATACAAAATTACCAAAATTGATAAATGTTGTCAAAGTTGTAATTGCAAAAATGCAAGATTCAAGGATACCAACAGTCAAGTGGTAGTTGTAAACCAGTTGGTCAGTTTGGGAGGGAATTTTTAGGAAATAAATGTATAAAATCATGTAATCCTTCAATTGGGATAGTTTTTGAAGCCATTTTGAAGAAGAGACAATAAAAACACCTCTGTTATTGCATCAATTTCTGAGTTTTCCTGTAAATTCTGTAATATCAGTTAATTGTACGATTCCGTACAACAACTAATCTGTCCAAAATCTTGTGAGTATTGTGGAGGGGTGAGTTTTCTATGCTTTACACTTGGTTTGGGTCATTGAAATAGGTTTGGAAGCATAATATCTTCTTTTTTCTTTGACAGACCCGGGTATACCTTGTCAAGGGTTTTATAGACTTAAATATGCTTTAAACCCATTCCAAAAACTGTCATCATTGTATCTCTATGGAATGGGAATGTTAGGTTAGTTAGGGATGAGTTGAAGTAGGTTTTTCTTTGGATGGTGAGATTTGGGGGACACAAACTGTGACTGTCCTGGGGTTTTGCAGTGTGTTAGTAGATGGAAAATGAGGTTTTGAGAAAGAGTTTGAAGAAGTAACTTGAGTGGTGTCTAGGAGATGGATTTTTGAGTGAAGGAAGACAAAATACAGTGTGTTGGAGGAAACTTCAAGTCTGAAAGAGTCTGGGAATAGTGAGTTTGAACAAACCCTACCTTTAATGGTGAAAATTGAGGATTTTGAGATCAATGGTTGGATGAGGGTTTGAGAAATTGAAACCTAGTGAATATGTCTTTTTGTTGGCTGTATTTAAGGTCTAAGAGGTTGTATTAGGTTGGAGGAGAGTTTAAGGAGGAGTTGCTTTGTAAAATAGACCTAATTGGTCTTTCTAGGGCAGCATTGCACAGGGATTTGAGTGAGTTTCCAAAAAGGAATCAATGTTGGTTTTGGTATATGTTTAAGTTGGACAAATAAGGTTTTCAAAACCATCAATAATCTCTAGAGTTGGTGAGTGGATTGAGAGAAGAGTTATCAAATAGAGGTTTGCAGGCCTACTAGCCAAGGCGGAATCAGATTGAAAAGGTTGATTTTTCAAAGATTTGTGATTCATCTGGTTGATTTATCTAATTGTCTTGTGATGTTTAGGTAAAGAAAAAATTCCCTTCCATCACTTGTGTATGCTTTCACATTTTTCATACATGTCCACTAGAGCATTTTGTACTACAATATCGAGCAAACCCCCCCCTTTCATTATGCTTTGATGCATATCCATACCATGTTCCAAAGTTCCCATTTTGGAACAGGAAGGGAAGATGCTGACAAAGGTTGTAGAGTCTGGTTTGAAACCTATCATTTGCATTTCCTTCAATTTTCTTAAAACCTTTTCAATAAATCCATTGTATGCATATCCTACAGCCATTGCATTCCACAAGACAATAGTTCTTTGAGGCATTTTGTCAAATAGTTAACGTGCCTTTTATATGCTTCCACATTTCGTATACATGTCTACTAGGGCTGTTGCAACTACAACATCTAAAAAAGTTCCTCTCTCCTTTATGCTTTAATGGATTTCCATAGCCTCTTCCAATGATCCCATTTTGGCACAAGCTGAAAGTACACTGGCAAGTGTGAACTGAACGGATTTGTGGATGCTCAACTATTGTGCAAGCTCTTTGATAATATGACAATGATTTGATTCAAATATTCATAAATGGACCAGAAAATTTTTCAGAATGCTCCTTGAATTTTTGGAAGGAATGATGGATTTATAGATTTAGAGGTGAAAATATGAATGGTTGATCAACCATGCATACCTAATGATCAACTATATATGTAAATTGTAATGAAATAAGGGTTACTGACGTATGAAGTATGCACATCTCTGATCTATATGGAGCTTTCTATGATTTCAATTGTATGTGCATAAACTCATCTTTCACAAGACAGACACACAAATAAACCCAACAATGAATATAAAATTTAACCAAAACTTTTCAAACCAAAAACCTGACTAAATAGAGCACACATAGTCCTAGTTATCCCACACTTTTGATGTTGATTTCTTCTGTCTGAGCCAATAGATGCATCATGGAAAATAGTTTATTTTTATTTTATTCCATGGCTATTATCTGCAAGACTAGACCAATATTGTGGGCTCCATATGTATGACTGAAATGAAAGTTCATTTTAATTGAAAAAGTGGGAAGTTCTTTCACTTATGCTGATAGCTTGGTATTCTAATGTTTGTGAGACTGAGCCTCTAATCTTTCTCCTACCATATGCAACTCGGAAGATGGTTATGCTCAGTGCAACTTGACCACCTAGTGTTCATCAACTAGCTAAAGAGTTTATGGACCCAAACCCTATAAAGGTATTTATGTTGGTTCCTAAGGAAATTAGATTATTTACCAATATCAAGCATGTTAGTTTAACCTCAAATAACAAAAGAAAGATGGTTTTCAACTTCTATAGGCCACATAGTTTCTTAAATTGGTTGAATGTAGGTATTGCCTGAGTTTAATGATGTTTCGCCGTGTGAACATAATTAACACACATATTTGACATTTTTTATTATTTCACCTCTCTAGTAGAATTGATTTTTCTGATTTTACCACAAAATTGATAATCTAGTAAAGTATACTTACATGAAGAACCTTTTGTTCTAGGTGGTGGTTGGGTCCTAGTATTTGTCTGTGAATCATGATGTGATGCAAATAGTGGAGGTATGAGATTAAAATCTAGAGAATTGAATCACATTATTGGCATATTATGGTAGTCCATAAGCTTCTGTTTATCATCAAATATAAATTCTAGAATTCTTGTGGTTTGAAATTCCATATACATTTTGAAGCATTAATTTTGAAGCTTGAATCAGGCCAAGATATTTTTACAATTTTCTTTAAATAGCTTCACTTTCTCTTTCAGTTTCAATGCATCAGATGGGAATGAGTGTATCATGGTTGAACCCTTAAAAAGTAGCAATTTAGATATAATTTATAAGAATCTATGTTCTATTGTTTGACTTAACACAAACGCCCAATCTCTCATTTTTAGGTTTTGGATGACCAAGTAAAGGACACACAATTGGTTTCGTTGCTTGAGAAATACCACAAATCTCGCAGGTACTTTCTTGGTTATGTAGTGTTGGACATTTGTGTGGTTGGCAAGGATTCAAATAAATTTAGTTTTGGTTGATGTTATTGAAATATGTTGATGTTATTTGTATAAATTCCAAAGAATTGATATTGAACATTAGCTACATTACTCTTATGTCCTATTCTAGAGGCTAAGAAGTGTTTGCAAGATGTGAAAATGGCTTGCTCGCATCCTGCAAGAAGATAAAAAATAAACCCTAACAACCAGTGCGGCAAAAGATATTAGGCAAGACTTCATCGGAGAAACATGAGCACATCGGTGGGAATCATTGTGTGGTCTCTCTGATATGGTGAAATACAAAAGAGCACATGATTGGAGATTCTATCAGAGGGAGAAACGAATATCGGCGGGACAAAAAGCTCAATTCCTCTGATACTCCAATAATACTTAGGCACATAATTCATCGGCGAGAGAAGTAAATTTCGGTGGGACAAAAAGCTCAGTCACTCTAATACTCCGATAAAACTTAGGCACATAATTCATCGGTGGGAGAAGTAAATTTCTCTGGGACAAAAAGCTCAATCCCTTCGATACTCTAATAATACAAACAAAGCTTACAATGTTAGGATATATTTCAGAGTGCTTCATTAATTCAAATATTTTGAGAGCATCCTTGCAAAATCCATTTTGTGCATATCCTGTAATTATTGCATTCCATGAGATGACATCTCTTTGAGGCATTCCATGAAAGAGTTCGCGTGCCTTGTGTACGTTTCCACATTTTGCATGCATGTCTAGCAGAGCATTTCCAACCATAATTTATCTGACAAAAATCCCCCATCTATTATGCTCTGATGAATGTTCATACCCTGCTCTAAAGCTCCCATTTTGGCATAGGCAGGGAGGATGTTGGCATAGGTCGTGGAATTTGGCTTCACACCTGCTAATTGCACTTGCTTGAAAGTTTCTAAAGCCTTTTCAGCAAATCCATTTTGTATATATCCCGCAATCATCGTATTCATGAGATGACATCTCTTTCAGGAATTTTGTACTCAAATCAGCTTGCAATTGATTAGTTTTTTACAATTTTTAAAATTGATTTAGGGAGGAATGCATAGGAAAATATGTACCTTAAAAAATCTCTATATATCATGATTTTTTCAAATTTTTGAGTTAGTGTTGAGTTTCCATGTTGAGTTTGAGGTTGAGCCCAATGTTTGTGTTAAGTCCGAGTTTGGTAACTATGATATAATAATTGGTTCCTCCCATGAATTTCATGGTAGACATGACACTAAAAAAATGCTCCTTGATCTCCTCTCCTAGAGAAAAAAAAGGTGGTGGTCCATTTGATATTGTAAAATATGGTGGTTAGTCTCAATTCAAATGGGAGCATACTCTCAATTGGCCAAGAGGAATCCACAAATCCTTATAGTCTCCAACAAAATGGTGTGGCCTTGAGAAAAAAATGGTCCATTACTAAACCACAAAATCCATGATTTATGGTAAGGATTCACCATGTATCTTTTGTAGTGATTTGTGGGAAATGCTTTGAGATTCTTTCATGAATGGATGAGTTTGAAGCTTTTATGAGGAGAACCCCTTATCACATGTTGCTCTATTGTGAAAGCGTCACAACAATTCTAATTTCCAAGTGAAATGTTAATCGTAACAATGCTTCGCGTCTCATTCACTTTGTGCTATTTAATTGCTTTCTTTGCTTCAGGTCAGTCATCTGTTTTCAATTTTATAATGCTAAGAATAAACCATTTGATGATTTTTATTATAGGTAGGGAGTATGCTAGCAAAGGTTGTGGAATCTGGCTTTACACCTGCCAATTGCATTTTCTTGAAAGTTTCTAAAGCCTTTTCAACAAATCCATTTTGTGCATATCTTGCAATATTGTAATCCATAGACCATAGTTTAACATGATATCAAAACACAACAACTGAGATCTTCCACATCGATGATTGGAATGTACCATTACCTATGAGGGAGTTACCAAAATATTTTAGTACACTTCCATCAATGATTTTAAGTATCTTGGACCTATCAATGGTTGTAGGTGCCCTAATTACACTAGTTATTAGGGTGTTGTTAATCCACACCTATGTTAGGTTGTTCTATTCTTTTTTTAGTTGATTTATTTTATTTCTATGTGTTCTAACAACTACAAAAATGAGTAGTATTAGTCTCAAAGAGAGTGATCAACTTGAAGGTACTTCCAATTTTACACCTTGAAAGTGCAAATTGTAGATGGTATTAGAAGTTGATTTTTGGGTCTATGTTAACACCAAGGTTGCACATTCTACAAATATTCTCTAGTTGCTTGAATATAACAAGAAGATAGCCAAAGCATAGTGAATCATCTTAGGTTACAAACAAATCGAGTGCTCAAGAAGGGTGTTAACTGGTATCAGATACTTGCAGTAGTTGTACCATCCATTGTAATTTGTATCTACTATTTTTTTCACAAAAATATTATTTACACCATGCTATTCTAGGTAACATTCTTATTTGCTTTGCATTCTGCCTTTGTATAAATGGTTTTCTATTTTAGTTGATTTAGGACAGCTATTTATAAATTGAAATTCTTGATCTGAGTCTCTGACAGGGCTTTTGTTCTCAGTACTTGTAACTGCTGTTGTAACCGATGTTGTGAAAGATGCAGTTGACCAACTTTTCCCTGACTTTTTTTGGCAGTGTTTTCTAGATGGCATATTAGTTGAGAACAACTTATCAACCTCTAGTACTAAACTTTAGTCTTAGATTTTTTTCTCTTCCTGATTAATGATCATTTTGGTGGCAAGCTCTTTATTTATTGTTATTATTATTTTATCATTGATGATTCAAATTAGCCTTCTAACTGGTATGAGGTTGTTCCAAAAATTTGATAACATTACAGGGAGGGTTGAGTGTCATGGAAATGAAAATGTCATGAGGGAAGGTCACAAAAGCTTTCGACCCAATGGACATACTTCATGTAAGTGCAACATCTTATACTTTTTGTTAAAATCATTAGGGGAGGTTTCCCTTTATTTATAGCTTGTGGAAAATTTACAAGGTGTGGAATATACAAGAATACTTGCATTCATACAAAAATCAACTATTAGATCAATTAATCAATAACATGCTATCTTAATAAAACAACACCATCCAGAGAAATAATTACAAATTTTCTCTTGTATTTAACTATTTTGAGTTTTTGATGTGCAAATTTTGAAACCTTATTTTCAGGTTGCAGCTCCAAATTGGCAAAGTGAAAATTGAATACCAGTGAGGAAGATTTTGGAGGAGCCAAAACCAATAGCGGCGGGAAAACTGTGGATTTGCAAGGGGATTAAATGGGTCAAGCCCCTATAGGAGGTCGTTTCCCTTCCAAAAGGACTGCAGTTAAGGAAGGGAAAATAGTATAAGTATATGCAAATAGGAGTATTTTGTTTATATAGTGTTTGTAAGTTGTACAATGTCACTAAGACATTGAATGTAACCAATGAGATTTTGATTTTCCAATGAGGCTTAATGAAGTAAATTTTCAGAGTGGCTTTTTCTCTACTCATAAATACTATGTTGTGGCTCCTCTTGATTTGTAATTTGTTTGTTTTTGTGTTTGATCAATCATATTTGTTCAATTGTTTTAGTCTTCATTCCATGGTGTTTTTTAACATTTGAATATCTATGATACTTGAAGTTTATATGTATAAATTTGTGAGGATTAATTAAGTTAGATTTGATTTGTAATGACTAAATATATGATGACTAAATTAATGACTAAATACATGATTAAATACATGACTAAATACATGACCAAATTAATGATTAAATATATGACTAAATATATGACTAAAGTAATGAATACATATATGACTAAATAAATGACTAACATGACTAAATTAAAGACTAAATATATGACTAAACAAATCACTACCATGACAAAATAAATGACTAATTAACGACTAAATCAATGACCAAATCAATGACTAAATAAATGACTAAAGTAGTTTAGTCATAAATTTAGTGGTGTTACAAATGACTACAAATAAACCACTAAAATAGTCACGTGAATAAAATTAATGACTAAATAAATGACTAAATAAATGACTAAATCAATGACCAAATCAATGACCAAATCAATGACTAAAATCAATGACTAAATAAATGACTAAAATTGTTTAGTCATAAATTTAGTGGTGTTTTAAATGACTACAAATAAACCACTACTAGTCACGTGACTAAAGTTAGTCATTTATATATAATTTTTAGTAGTTTATTTAGTCATATATTGTTGTTTGTGTACTAGTGGAGAGAGAGAGAGAGGGAATGGGAGTGGTAGTGGGAGAGAGAGTGGGGGGGGGAAGGGAGATTAGGAGGAGGATGGTGAGGGAGTGGGAGTGGGAGTGGGAGTGGGAGAGAGGAGGGAGAGGGAGATAGATGAGGATGAGGGAGCTGGAGTGAGAGGGGGAGGGAGAGGAGAGAAGGAGAGGGAGCGAGGGGAGGAGGATGGAGAGGAGGATAGGAGAGGGAGAGTGAGAGGGAGGAGGGGGAGGAGGGATGAGGGGTGAGGAAGAGAGGAGAGGGTGAGGGAGTGGGAGTGGGAGAGAGGGGTGAGAGGGGGAGGGAGAGTGAGAGGGAGAGAGAGGGAGAGGGATGGGAAAAGGTGAAGGAGAGGGTAGGGAAAGGGGGAGCGTGAAGGTGGGGGGAGAGGGAGATGGAGGGGGAGAGGGTGGGTGAGGGGTAGGGCGAGGGAGAGGGGGAGGGGGAGATAGATGGAGAGGGGGAGAGAGGGGGTAGAGAGGAGAGAGATAGAGGGAGAGGGAGAGAGGAGGAGAGGAGGGAGAGAGCTGGGAGAGAGGAGAGAGGGAGAGAGAGAGAGGGTGGGAGGAGCTGGGGGCAGAGGGAGGAGGAGAGGACAAGGAGCTGGAGGAGCTGGAGAGGGGGGAGAGAGGGAGAGGGAGGGGGAGGTGGAGGGGTAGGGGGAGAAGGAGAGGGAGTGGGAGTAGGATTTAGAGAGGGAGTGGGATGGGGGAGTTGGAGAGGGAGTGGGAATGGGAGTGGGAGTGGGAGAGGGAGAGAGGTGGGAGAGGGAGAGAGGGGGAAAGTGTCATGACCTAAATTTGCATGTAGGGAAAAATGCAACTAGCAATTTTTTTTAAGGAAGCAACTAATGCCTTACTAAGCTTCACAAGTTGGTATTATATAACATCAGATGTTGTCGCTTGTGCAATTTCATTACCAACTTGCCACTTGCAAGACACATTCATGCTAAGCAGATCTAAGATAATTAACCTAATGTTTCCATATTAGCAAGGCACAATTAAACTATCTTAAGACTTCTAGGTTTATTGGGTAGGGTTTATTCATACATATTCCTTATACGTATATAACATTAATAATTGTAACCAACCTCCTTAATTTGAAAAGGGCATAGATTACAATGGTGTCAACCAATTGACCATAAGTCTAGTTTCCTAATATGCATGTTAGGAATATGTAATGCCTAGGTTACATGGATACAACTCCCTTGGATGGAGGAAAAAACTTTGAAGAACAAAAGCTCGACATCTGTAATGGTAACCTCTTAGTTGTGTATGATATGATCATTGATCCTTTGGCTATTTTTTGTTCTTCCAAATGTAAAATTATAACTTTATTATAAACAAGTAATTTATAAGCATTAATCTTCTCTAAAAATTACATGCGTTAGTTGTTCTACCCTCGATGTGATAACACTTTTTTCTTTCTTTCTTGGAGTCATTTTAGAAGGAAATGAAATGGTGATATACTAGTATCATAAGTATAAATTTATGGCAAGAGGGTTAACATTGAACCTTTGTTACAAGGATTTATTTACATTGTTCAAATTACTAAAAAAAAATAATTTCCATTACATCCCCCCTTAACTAATTTAAGTGTTTAGCATATGATGGTCTGTTCTCACCCATTGAATACTTGGGTATTATTACAAGTTAAAACTAGACTACAAGTTATTCCAGGAAGAGTAATAACAATAGTTTTATCCAATTAAAATAATAAATTAAATAATTCAAGGAAAACATAATTAATGAATGCATGACAATAATTTCTTCTTATAAGTGGACATCTCATATGCATATTTTTTCATGGCTAGACTGATTTAAAATTGAAAACAAAATTATTATAAAAATAAATGAAGGTCTCACTATTATAACTAAAATATGAAGATCATACATCGTCATGCTAATTTGTATTAAGTTACAACTTGACTTTTATTTATATGCCACTCTTCTCCTTACAATTATATAAAATGAAACAATGAAACAAATTTAAATATTCAGTTTAGATGAATCATAATTTTTAGGATGAAACTAATTAAATATTAAGGACATTTAAATACAATAATAAATATCCATTTCACTGTATCTGATTTATCCCGCTAATAAGGGAATCTATTCACAAGTGTCTTACACTCCATTATTGGTTCCGCTTTTCACGTAGCTAACTGAGTGCTTGTGCGAAGCACACCCAAGTTACTTTGCCTCCATAATACACAACAACATTAATCAATACTTTATTTATTTATTTATTATGATTTATTTTAATTGATCTCTCATTTATGTGGTATGAATGAAGAATGAAATATGGAGACCTTGTAATAGTGGTTACTCAATCACTGGATTAATTTCTCTACTGTGGTTGGGATAACTGTGTTTAGCCATACCTCTTGGGAAATTATTGACCTTAAAATTAAAGCACAAGAGGAAGAAAGAAATTTTTTGCAATGGTAAAAAGGAGGCGTGATGCTAACCTTAGTGATGTGGATTGACAAGTCTTTCTGACTTAGACTGACCACCTACACAATTTTAGATGTTTAATAGCATGGAGAGGTGTATGAATTAACATGGAGGTATTAGCGTATTAAAGTAAATAAGATCTATGCTTGGTAAAAGAATAATGATCTGGTCTTGCTGCTGAAGAAATATGAACAAAAATAGAAGAAATTGGTTCAAAATGCTTAACTAACTATTTCCCATGATACACAAAATCAAGCCTTATGCATGACGAGTATGAGCTATCAACTTCTATGACCATTCAGTGCTAAAGAAGGTACACCATTCAAGAGAAATAAATCTTGCATGATAGGCC
Organism: Sequoia sempervirens; assembly: GCA_007258455.2. Lineage (NCBI taxonomy): Eukaryota > Viridiplantae > Streptophyta > Pinopsida > Cupressales > Cupressaceae > Sequoia > Sequoia sempervirens. The sequence continues at coordinate 19,000 of VDFB02024943.1, forward strand.
ACAAGAAATAAATAGATTGGACAACAAACGATGTGAAGCCAGGAAAAAAAGATGCTCTACAATTTTAGGTTTTCCATAATGTTTGAAAAATCTCCCAGCAAATATGCTTCCACATTCAAGATCTTTTGAACCCAAAAGAAAGAAGCGATATAATGCATGACTTTAACCCCATGCAAGGAGGATCTATGGCAACAGACCCAAATCCCATCAGACCTGTGCATGGAAGTTTGGAATGAACTAGGGCGTTGAAACAAGTCAAACTACTGGAAATATTCCCCACGTTGACCAAGAACTTGGGGATACAATTACTGTCTTATTTTTTTTGCTGCCTAAATATTTTGCAGATTTTCTAAGATCAAATGGTTGGTTGAGTAAGTAGCAGCTTGAGGAATACCCAGGAAATGAGGCACTAGATTAATCCTTTCTAAATGCATTCTATTACATTATGTTTCTTTTTTTTCTTTGTTTATTCTCTACAGGATGTGAGGAACCTGGCAACATCCCATACTATAGGAAAACATTTTTGCCCAATAGCCATAAACATGTTATTATTGTGACTATGTTTGAAATTTCATCATATATATTTTCTCATGGTTTACAATTTTTTTTTATCCAAGGAAGATTTACTTCTACACTTGAATTTGCAAAACTCATTTTAGTACCAGAGAGACCAACTTGGTATTTTAAAACCTTATTCCAGATCAACATTTTTCTTCTTTTTCATTCTTCATTGCTATCATGCACATTATTTAGGTAAACCATTACATTTAGGGCATAAATAATCATGTGAGGAGATGCATATACCCTAAATCTTGTTGATAATATATTTCTTATTATGACAACCAGAAATGTTGCCAGTATAAAAACTTCCTCCTGTAACAAACTTGCACAACTCTATTGGTTCCTTTGATGGTATACTGTAAGTATTATTTCATTCTAGGTATTTTTTTTTTCAACACATTATATCTCACCCAGATATATGGGTATACTCTAAATTCTAACAATCTGCTAGTAAATAGCTATATTACAAATTTCTCTTATTGGAAGTGCCCTATTATTTTTTTTTACAAATAAAATAGAAATGTATATTTCAACTTATGTTTATTTGAGATCCTCTTAACTACTGAGCAAAGAAAAATAAGGTGAACTACCTGCTACAATTTGAGTACCTGATAACCAATAGTCAATGGGAGAAAGAAATCCCTCCACTCAACCTTAATGGGTCATCGAGCTATAAAGGCTCTCACCATACCCCCAAGCCAAGAGAGCCATTAGGACCTAAATAATTTACACCCCCAAAAGAAAGAAACTCATAGCCATACCCAATATACAATAGGTCAAGGAAACCATGAAGCTATGGCATGCTCAAAATAGAAAGAAGGAAACCAATAGAAAACCTACTTCCTAATTCATATCCTCATGAAGCCTGCACCAATAGTACAAGAATATAGATAGGAGGACTTACCTCCCCAAGTGAGCATAGAACTTTCAAGAAATTTCATCCAACATCAATTCTACATTATTTTCCTTCTTTTTCCTTCAAAACCTGTCAAGAAACTGAAAGGGGGAGAGTGGGGGAGGAAGGGGAGAGTGGGAGAAGGGGAGGGGGAGGGGGAAGGGGAGAGGTAGAGGGAGGGGGAGGGGAGGAGTGGGAGATGGAGAGGGAGCAGGAATGTGAGTAGGAGAGGGAGAGAGGGGGGAAAGGGAGAGAGAGTGGAGGGGGGAGAAAGGGAGAGAGGGGGGACAAAGGGGTGAGAGGGAGAGAGGGGGATAGAGAGGGAGAGAGAGGGGATGGGTAGTTGGAGTGGGAGAGGAAGAGGGGGAGGGAGAGTGGGAGAGGGAGTTGGAGTGGGAGAGGGGGAGGGAGAGTGGGGTGTAGGGGGAGAGTGGGAGAGGCAAAGGGAGATGGAGTTGGAGTTGGAGTGGGAGAGAGGGAGGGAGAGGGGAAGGAAAGAGAGGGAGGGGGTAGGGGTGGGGGTTAGGGAGCAGGAGGGGGAGGGGTAGGGGAATGAGATTCAGAGAGGGAGAGAGAGTTGGAGGGGGAGATTAGGAGGGGGAGAGAGAGGGAGAGGAAAAGAGATGGAGAGGGAGGGAGAGGGGGAGGAGTGGGATTGGGACTCAAAGAGTGAGAGATGAGGGAGAGGGTGAGAGAGGGGAAAGTGAGAGGGAGAGGGAGAGAGTGGAGGGGAAGAGAAAGGGAGGGGGAGAGGGAGAGAGTGAGGGAGAGAGAGGGGGTAGAGAGGGAGGGAGAGGTTGAGGGAGTGGGAGTGGCAATGGGAGAGAGGGTGAGGGAGTGAGAGTGGGAGTGGAAGAGAGGGGGAGAGGGAGAGATGGGGGAGAGAGAGGGAGGGAGATAGAGAGAGAGAGAGGGGGGAGAGGGAAATGAAGAGGGGTATGGAGAGGGAGTGGGAGTGGGAGTGGGAGAGGGATAGAGAGAGGGGGGTCAGTGTAGGATCATGGAGTTCCAAACTAGGCCCTTAAGTGGCAATGAAAATTCAAAAAAAACAAAGTTAGGCTACTTGACATAAAAAATTTGAATATGTTATTAACATAATTTGAACAATATGTAACAACAAAATTTGTAGCAAATTGAATGTAGTTTTTAAGATACTATTCCTCTTTTGGAAAAAAGTAAATCTATTTGGTGAAATTTTAAAATTTCAATACAAATTACTAAATTTTCAAGAAAAAAAAGCAGATGTATGTCTGACCAACCTAAGTACAACCAAAAATATAATATTATTTTTGGAAAATCTCAATATAAGTAAAGGACATGCTCGAATGTGTCATATTTTTTATATAATTTTTTTGCAAGTAATTAGTTATTAATTTTTTATTAGAAATTTTAAAAAAATATTAAAAATTGTTTGTTTGACCACTATAACTTAGTCAAAAATTTATGAAAATACATTTTTTATTTTTTTATCCTATAATATGGGAAGCATAGAATGTGTCACATCTTTTGGATTCAAAAAATGTGAAATTATTTGTGAATTATAGATTTTTTCAATCAACCTATCAATCAGGACTTTAGTTAGAATGCATGTAGAAAATCAATAATAATTATCTATTTAATTAAAAAAAAATCATATCTTATATTGGTGGAAACCTGACAATTTTATCTATAAACCCTTTTCATTTCATCAAATTTGGGTTAAATAAATGTCATCAGCCACTTTTGAATCATATCACCAATTTCTGGACCCCCATGATCTTGCACTCACCTAGGGGGAGAGGGAGAGGGAGGGGGGATTGGAATGGGGATAGAGAGGGGGAGGGAGAGAGAAGGGAGAGAGAGGGAAATGGAGGGAGGGAGAG
>VDFB02024943.1:22434-33911 GCA_007258455.2 Sequoia sempervirens
GGGAGGGAGTGGGATTGGGAGATGGAGGGAGAGATTGGGAAGGGGAGGGGGGAGGGGAGGGGGAGGGGGAGGGGGAGGGATAGGGATAGGGAGAGGTTGAGGGTTGAGGTTTGAGGGATAAGGTATGAGGGTTTAAGGGTTGAGGGTTGAGTGATTAGGTTCTAAGGTATAGAGTTGAGGGATTAGGGTTGAGGGTTGATGGTTGAGGAGTTAAGGGTTTATGGTTTAAGGGTTGAGGGTTGAGGGATGAGGGTTGAGGGTTGAGGTATGAGAGTTTAAGGGTAGATGGTAGAGGGTTGATGGATTAGGGTCTAATGTATAGAGTTGAGGGTTGAAGGTTTAAGGGTTTAAGGGTTGAGGCTTGATGGTTGAGGTATGAGGGTTGATATTTTAAGGGTAGAGGTTCTGAGGTTATAAGGATTGAGGTTCTCTGCCTCTCCATCCCTCCTTAGCTGAGCTACGTCTCTCACTCCTTATCTCATTAATACTCCTCTAGGTATGTCCAACTCTTCTCTCTTATCGTTTCCATTATCAATAAATCTCATTAAACCTCTCCCTCCATCCCTTGCTACCCTACTAGGCCTCTCCCACTCTTCTCTCTCTCCTCAGTAGGTCTCCGTGTAGGGTCAAGGCTTTCACAATTACAAATTTTCTATATAGCATATTTGGCGCTTGCCAAATTGCAAAGCCTTAAAACATAATATTTGGTGCTTTCCAAATTGAAAGGTTGTTATGCAACACATTTGGTGCTTGCTAAATATGGTGAGTGCTAAAAATATTAAAAAAGGGAGTTGACCCGTGATACAGGCCCACAATTCACTACCTCTATCTAGTTTTACGCTTTCTCTTACAAGAAAATGCATTTTTATGTAGTTCACTTGTTGTGGTACCATATTATGCTTGATACATCACCTTTTGAGCATCAATTTTCTTGTTGGACAATGTAGAAGAATATAATTTGAAGTTTCTACATCATATTTTATTATCTTAGGTAATATATTCATTTTTGTAGAATTGAAATGCTTATATTGAGGTTTTTGTTTAGTTTTGACAATATAGACCATTCCTTTCATAATTTTATTAATCATAATAGTTTTAAATATAATTCAACATTGAATAAAATGGAAGTTGCATAATTTTTTTTAATTTTTTAGGATTTTGAAGAAAAAATGAAAAATCATGACATAATTTAGATGAATTGTTGTGAACTTATATGGAGGATTTCAACTTAACACAAAAATGTTTATGTATTTCATTTGCATTTCTTATAGTAGTCCATTTCCATCATGGTTAGTGGAATTCACTCTTTTTCATTTGTTTTTTAAGAAAATGACCTAAAAAAAAACAAATTGATTCATTCTACATTGGATAGAATGTAGGTGGATTTGGAAATATCAAAATGATTAAGAACACTATATTTATCGTAGAAACCACCACTATAATGAAGAATTAAGAACATTATATTTATCCTAGAAAACCTCTCAAGAGACAAAATACAGACTGTGGCAATGGAAAAAATAGGCCGTGGAAGTTGCAATTGCCTACTACCTATATTATATAGCAAATTGTCATATTCAATGAGTGTACAAATGATTGGCTACAATCAACCTCTTGTTCCATTCAATAAGACATTCACAGTGGATGTAATTCTCACCCCTTCCTCTATTAGCTACATATTTTCCTTTTCTTGTCACATAGATTGATTGAATTTCATTTTCCTTTTCTTTTAAGTTGCAATTGCCTACTACCTATATTATATAGTAAACTGTCATATTCAATGAGTTTACAAATGATTGGATACAATTTTCCTCTTGTTAGACCATTCAATAAGACCTTGGCTATGGATGTAATCTACCTCTTTATCCATTCGCTGCGTATTTTCCTTTGTTGTTGTGCTTGTTTCTATGAGTTTTCCAAGGTCATACCATTTATGTTATCAAAATTGCAACATTCTTCTTCTCTCCTCACTTGAAAAAACTCCACTTGTAGCCTTGTTGTAACATAGTCAACATGGGGAAGATTTCACACCTTGCACCAAAGGAACAATTTATATACATCCATATGATCACAAAACCATACCCTTCTAAGGAAAGATCTTCAATTTGAAAATCCATGTCCACGTGGCGTCATTCATGTCAACAAATTCATCCTTAAGTGTAGAACCAATCTATTCATCCTTGTGAAAATAATACATCTGGTGGAAGCATCAATGGCATCATAATTCTTAATGACATAACAAGGGAGAACATCAATAAGTTATTTAAGTTCATACTCTACAAGCTTCTCATCACCATAATTGTCACAAGGTGTAAAGTCACAAATTTTTTCTCCCTTAATTTCACCTTTAGCCTTCAATCCAATGTCATTACATCTTCATTATGCCATGCATTTTCATATTTAGCATTACAAAGTTGACATATTATTCCTACCCTTTGTGAAAGAGTATTATTGTTTCCCTTCTTGAAAGAGTATTACCTTGGTGTAAATTTTGAAGTTTTTAGATGAAATTTGATTATATGAGGTCATATTTATCATGTTTGTACAATTAAATTATTTATCAAGATTTTATTTGTTTAAAATTAAAATTTTGTGCTTCTCACATTTTTACATAGATCAATTGTAATAATTTTCATTTTCATTTGATATTTTTGTATTAGTGAGCAATACTTAATTTTGTTTATTTTGTTTTTGTGAGCATTTAGCATTGAACATCATGCTGAGGAAACATGCAAATCCTCCAACACCGAATGAATGTGAAGCCAAAAATGCAAGGAAAAGAGAAACAATAAGGCAACTTCATGAAGAAAAGAAATTAAACCCCACAAAAGAAGAAACTCCCATGCAATCTAAGAGAGATGTCGAGTTGGCATCACAAAGGCAACATATGTAAAATATTCATGCAATGAGAGAAATGAATCCTGAAGTTGGGGGGACATCATCAACCATAAGTGAAGTTCAAGGCACACCATCTACAATATGCAATGTTCAAAGTACATCAACAATCACATCTCCGGTTGAAGACAGACCATCTACAACATGTGGTGTTGAAATTATATGAGCAAACACAAATCTATCTAAAGATAGTCCACATACCACATCTAAAGTTGAAGGTACAACATCGTTTACATGTTAATTTCAAGGTACATCATCGTTTTCATCTCCAATTAAAGGTACACCATCTATCCTTGATGTTGTTGAAATTCCTAATGTTGGAACAACTTTACCTTTGAGAAACCCCCCTAGATTTTTCATAGAAAACCTAAATATTTGATTGATATTGATGCCAATGTTTTGAAACCAATGACTAATAAGATTCCAAAATGTACATGTCAAAGATATGTGAGGAGGATATGGAGATTTTTTTTTGAGAAGCTAAATGAGGCTAAAAGATGTCAACTATTTGTTGAAATGATGAGGCAACTCAATTTTAGGCCCACAATGAAGATTCTTGGGCTAAGAACATTAGATGAATCAAGTGAGAAATCTATTTTAAAGAATCTAATGAGTGCGTATGAGAGCATGGGTTCTACCTCACGCACAAAAGATAGTAATGCCACACAACGTGTGATGACATCAACATTGGTAAGCAATCAAACCAGGAATAAGATGATCCTTTCAAAGATGATTAAAACTATGAAAATAAGTAGATAATCTCTAATGAGATCCAAAAGAAGGCGTGAAAGAGTGGAGAATCCAAATAACAATGAGTTATGGGCATTCTAGGGTAGACTACCATGGAAAGATAAAGAAATTGTTCAAGCCTTGAGATCTCTAATACAATAATTTTGGAAGAATAACATAAGGGTCTCTCCCAATCAAAGAGATGTTGTAAGAAGGAGAGTTGGTAGTCAAATCCATGAGCCACATGCAAAACATATTTTGGATACTACTCAAACCCTTTTTTTTGCTAAATTTGTTGAGATGTATCCTCAAGTTAAAATTTATCAAAGGTTTTTTGAAATGCTAAAGCCTTTTTATGTCAAAATAAATCACACATGCACTACTTTTTGTTGTAGAGTACATATTGATTTTTCTAACCATTATGATTTTTAAAAACATATATGTGTAGATATGCATACTAATAATGTTTTGTAGGAATGTAACATAAGGCCTCCACCTAGATCTTCAAGGGATTTCTTATCTACCATTTTATTTGAAAGAGTGGAAGGTCAATTTTTGTATACGAAATCATGTTTTGATGGCACATGTGTTCATTATGATGGATTGTAACATTTTCAAATTTTCGAACACATGGATAGTACAAATGTAGTTGGAAACAAAATTGTGGAATTTGGTAAATACAAGACAGTGGCCTATAGTCTAAAAGATGGGAAAGAAGCAAAAAAGTGTGAATTCGTCAATGATAAGATTCCAATGTATCAATTTATGGGCATTTTTTCGTGATCATTTGGTCTATGATTATGCAAGGCATACACATAGAGCTCGATGGTTGGACTCATAGTTCAAATTATGCAAGGATATGTTTCCACTTCATAGCATCATTTCAGTTGTCAATTTTACAAATCACTACACACTACAACCACAAAATGAGGTATAATCACAATTCTACAACTCCACACAGGTTTCTATATTTGTGAATATATAGCATTCATTCATGTAGCTGATAGTATAGAGGATAACAAGAAGGTATTGAGGGAGTATCACTTTTACATTAGTGATGATGACACACATTCTACAAAGTTTGTGCAACATTTCTTTTAGATGTTCTACACTAATTTGGATAGTAGGGGCATATCATTTAGTGAGCATATCATATGGTTAGATGGTTTTACATCACAATTCAAGAAATATAGAATGTTTTATTGGTTGAGTAGGATGCATAGGATAAGTGGTGTTCAACATATGTGGAATTTCTCAGAGGTCGGGCATGGAAAATGGGAGCATGATGGTGCAGCAACATGTAGAGCCTTAGCACAAGAAGAGTTAAAGTACAAAGATAGTCCAAAGTTGATAGATGCAAAATCAATTTTCCACTAGTTTACTCATGACATGGGTCCAAGTAATGAAGGTAATTCTTTAGTTTGTATATTTTTTTGGTTGGTAGATGATACTAACATTGCAAAATATGACGACTATTGTACACTGATACGATTGAGTGAGCTACACTCTTTTAGAAAATCCAATGCAGGTTCATGGACTATCCATATGCGGAAGATGGAATGATTTTTTACATGTACACTTTAAGCATGGAATAACTATTACTCAAAAGAGTGGATTGACGATTGGTCATTAAGAAGTGAACCACACTTTTTTGTAGGAGGGTGCTCTCTTACACTTCTAGGGTTTTTCACCTAAAAGGAGAAAGGTATCCCACAAAAACTTGGAGGTTCACTAAAGACTAATCCTAGTATGATTGAAATATGTCTAAATGAAATGTCCTAAATGAAAAGAATTGCTAAAAGATAATGATTATGAATGCAAAACCTAAGATATGCAAGTTGTTTGAAAACATAGTGTGTATGCAAAATGTACTAAGAATGCAAGTAAAGAATAACAAAAATGTTAAGATTGGAGAGGTGCACCTGGAAATTGAAATGTGATGTGGAGAGGCTCTGGAATCCTGTAGAATTTTCTATTGAATCCAACTGGGACACTTACGCCAAGCTAGGAAACTTAGTCCTATTTCAGGGAGATTCTGCCAGAGTAGGTTTTTGCCAAATGGGTACTCAGAAATGTAAAAATCACTTTTTAGGCTTGGAAGTGGGACTAATTCACCACAAATGGTGACTTAGTCCACCTAGGAATCTTGAGAAATTTGGGACAAGAATCTGTAGCTTTTAGTCTATACTTCCCTTCCTGACATGTGTCCAGTTCAAATTCTGTAGAAAATGGGTTGAAAGAGGTCTCCAAGCTTCAATTAAAGCTTTTTTGACTTGAATAAATTTGATGGATTTTTGGCCACTTTTTAACACCTCGATCTTTGAAAAATCTACATACAAGACCTGCAAACACACATGCAAAGAGGGGGAAAAGGGTTCAGGGTTAGAGAATAGGGGTTTGCCTTGGTCAAACCCCGATTTGGTAATCAAACCCTAGATAACGAAATGAAATAGAAAGAAAATGATGAATGAATAACATGCAATGCTACAAACTCACCAAACCCTTGATGTTGAAATTTGAAGATATGCAAGAAGATGCTCCAATGGATGCTTGATAATGCTTAGAATGCTTTAGTGAATGCTTGATAATTGCTTGAATGATTAAGTGAATGAATGGGGGTGAAAATGAGAGAAAAACCCTTTATTTATACTTGTTTTTACAATATTTCCAAAAAATAACACATCACAGGCTGACCTTAAGGTTAAGAGAATAAAATCTGACTAAAAAATTAAAATTATTTTGATTTTTGTGCCCAGTGGGACTAAGTCGCCCCATGTGACAACTTGGTCCCACCAGGGCAATTTTACTAGGTGTCGGGGATTGAAGTGCATATTTAATAAGGTTTAACATGAATATTCTCAAAAATACACTTAATTAGGGCCAAAAAGCGTATAAAGGGGTCATTTAAACATAAGAAAGGGTTGAATTAGTGATGACAAGCCTAGAAAAGCATGAGAGTTTGTTACAACTCTTTACAACACTTTGAAATAAGACTTGGTAAGTGATAAAAAAGGGTTATTTAAGTGAATTATAATGAAAGGGTCCTAGAAAAGTGTGAAAGTGGGTTACAATACTTCACAACACTTTTCTTGAGACATCGAGAATTCTTAATGATTCTCAAGGGTCCAAGACCTAATGTGAATGTGTTGACCACATTACAACATTAAATCTAAATCAAGCCAAATCCCATAGAGAGACTCAAGTTAGCATAAAAATGTCCAACTATACATTTTTTGGCTGACACATTAAGCCCCCACTTTAGTGAGAGGATGAACTTGCTTCAAACTCACACTAAAGTAGCCAACATGCACATCAAAGAGTGATCCAAATGCAGATGCTTGGTAAGATGAGACAAAACAATCAAGAGGGATAGTCAAGCCCGGGATCAAGATCCCCATGGCAAACCAAAACATTAGCACAAAGGAACATGAAAATGATGAAAAGGAATGAGAAAGAGAGAGAGAAGTTGAAAGGAAGAAATTCCAGGATCAAGCTTTGATCATTTGTTCATCTGTTATTATGGATTAGATCTAAGTGTTTAATGCGAAAAGAAATGTATACACTTTCGGGTGTGAAACTCATGGTTGTCCACTGAAATTAGGGAATGTCAAAGGTGAAACAGCCACACTCATGGCTGGTATGCACTGTACACATGCAAGTGGCTATGGGGAAAGGAATGCCCGTTGATGTTCATGGCCTAGCGTCGGTCCTCTACTTCGGCGATCTCCTATTTGTAATAAATCAAATATAGCCCCAGGCTATTTTATTTATTGATACTCCAAGAGGCGTAATTATTAAGAGACATATCTATTTGTTAAGACCAACAAATCTTAATGAAGAGGCACATTTATTATCAAGGCCGACCTTGATAGGAGGAGGCGCGATTTTCAAGATACGATTTATGAGGAGGCCAACTTATCATGTTTTGAATGCGTCTCTATGAAAGGATATCTCCCTATGCTGGCCGACATGATGGTGAAGAGTCACGTCCTTCTCTTGATATTGTATATATATCCATTTTTGTCTCATTGTTTAGCATTCATTATTCATTATTCATCATAAGTCATCACATTCATAGAGCGAATTCTGTAGAGAAGCAGGTTGAAGAATTGTATAAGGCTGAGTCTCATTGCTGTGTATCTACATAAGTTTGTAGTGTCTCTTGTTGGCCTTCATATCGGCCTTTGTAAAGGAGATTCTTGGATTTACATATCAATATATAACTGATATATTGTTGCTGGGTTTTTCTCCCTCAAGAGGAGGGCTTTCCCAGGGTATCTGCTGTGTTATTGTGTCTGATTTTGAATTAATTTATGTGCATTTATATCGATCATTAAATTTAACATGGTATCAGAGCAGGTTTGAGAAGATCGTGATCAGATTTGTTTTCATAGCGATACTCTATCCTCTTCGTTATATTTTTTTGTCTATCTTCACCTTAGTCAAGATGGTGAACAGTTTGAAGATTGAGGATAGACTCGAGGGTGCTTCCAACTATACATCATGGAGGTTTAGAATCATGCTCACATTGTAAGAGAATGATTTGGCTGAGTTTGTGGAGACCAAAGTTCCCGAACTAGAAGAGGAAGAAGAGAAGTTGCAATGGAGGAAGAAAGACATCAAGGCGAAGAAGTTGCTGGTTGATTCCGTCAAAGACCATATTGTTCCGATTGTCTCCAAGTTAAAGACGACAAGAGATGTTCAAAACATTGGAGGAGATGTACGAAATCAACAACACAAGTCAGACACTTGCACTAAAGCAACAACTGCACCATGTGAAGATGGCGAAAGGAGAGACAATGATTGCCCATTTCATGAGGATTTCGGAATTGAGAGATCAGCTCTCCACAATTGGTCATGTGGTCGATGATAAAGATTTGACGATGCTTGCTCTCAATGGTCTTCCACTATCATGGGAGTCCTACATTCAAGGAATTAGTGCAAGATCCAAACTTCCTAAGTTTGATCGCTTGAGGGCTGATTGCATTCAAGAAGAGTCAAGGTTGGTGGCTAGAGGCATTGGTCAAAGTTCATCTAATGAAGATATTCATGTTCTCGCCTCCCAAGCTTCGAAGAAGAAAGGAAAAGATGGAAAGAAAGGATTCTTCAAGAGGAATCGAGATAAGGGAAATGATGGTGCTCCCCTCTCCAAGAAAAAGAGAGACTTGTCCAAGATTCAATGCTTTAGGTGTGATAAGTTTGGCCACTTTGCTAAGCATTGTCCAACTAGACCTAAGCAACAAGCCACCGTTGTAGATGTTGATGATGCTTCTCCGTAGAAGGATACATGTGAATATTTGTTCTACTCAGCATTGTCAAGCAATGTACCTACAGACACCAACACTTGGCTGATTGACAGTGGTGCTTCTTGACACATCACGGGTTTTAAGGAGCACTTATCAAGCTTGGTGGAGAGAGAGTCTTTCGAACAAGTCATTATAGGAGATGATGCGAGCTACTCCGTGAAAGGGATTGGAACCTCTACTCTTCATTTGGATTCCAGCATCACACTTCAATTGAGCAATGTTCTTTATGTTCCAGGAATCAAGCGCAATCTTATTTCAATTTCAGCCCTAGAAGATAAAGGATATCAAGTTGCCTTCTCCAAAGGCAAAGTACTTGCGTGGATGTAGAATTCCAGCTTCAAAGATGCTCAAGTAATTGGTGTTAGACATGAAAGCCTCTATAGGCTTTGCACATGTCCACTGCAGGCATTAGTTTATGATACTTCAAGTTTATGTGATCTTTGGCATCGAAGATTGGCTCACCTACACTTAGGAGCCTTGCCTTTCATGGAAAGATGGTGACGAGTCTTCCTAAGTTCAATCGAGAACATGAAGGAACTTGCAAGGGGTTGTGCAATAGATGAAATCCTGCATCCTTTCATAGTAGAAGATATATCTAAGTGTATTTTTAGACCTTATTCATTCTGATTTATGTGGACCTATGTCTGTTCCGTCTTTGAGTGGATTCTTGTATTATGTTTTGTTTATTGATGACCACTCTAGAAAGACTTGGATTTATTTTTTGAAAACTAAAGAGTCCGAGGAAGTGTTAGGAAGGTTTAAGGAGTTCAAAGCCTTGGTAGAGAATCTTTCTGGTAAAAGAATCAAGGTCCTTAGATCTAATAATGGTGGAGAATACACCTCTGGCAGCTTTAGGGATTTTTGTGTTGATGTAGGGATTAACAGGGAGTTATGTGTCCCCTATAATCCTCAACAGAATGGTATTGCAGAAATAAAGAATAGGACGATCGTGGAAGCAGCAAAAGCCATGATCCATGACCAAGATCTGCAAACCTTCTTATGGGCAGAAGCTTCTAGGACTACAGTATATGTACAGAATAGAAGTCCTCACAAGATATTGGAATTATGACTACGAAAAGCCTTTACAAGGAAGAAGCTTGAGGTTAGTCATTTGAGGATCTTTGGATGTCCTGTCTATGTTCATGTTCCAAAAGAAAAGAGAACTAAGTTGGAGCCTTCTGGCAAGAAGGGAATATTTGTGGGCTACAGTAAGACATCAAAATCCTACGAGGGATACATTTAGAAACTGTCCGGGGTATTAGGGATGTCACATTTGAGGAAGATGTTGCATTCAGGAGATCCAGGGGCACTCATATGGAAATCGATAATGAAGAGTCTCCTCAAGATATGGAAGTTGACCATACTCCTGAGATTCAGAGGGAGACTTCAAAAGCGAAAGAAGATATTGATCCTATTGAACCCTTAGAACCTACTGATGGGCCTACCGACATTGTAATTGGAAGAAAAAGACCTCTATGGGCCAGGTGTACTATGTAAGAGGCTGAAAGTTTTGTAGCTCCCAGAGGGACATTCAAAGAGAGTAAAAGACCACATAAGTTCTCTAGTTATGTTGCCTTGATGACTTAGATTACATCAAATCTGAGCCTACCTGTGTTGAGGAAGCATCTAGTCAACAGGTTTGGAGAGATGCTATGGCAGAGGAGTACCAATCAATTCTCAAGAATGATGTTTGGGACATTGTTCCTAGACCTGAGGGCACATTTGTGGTATCTTCGAAATGGCTCTTCAAAATCAAGCATGTTGTAGATGGGAGCATTGAGAAGTACAAGGCAAGATTCATGGCTCGTGGGTTTTCACAGAAAGAGGGAGTTGATTACAAAGAAACATTTGCTCCTGTTGCTCACTATACTTCTGTCAGAACCATCATTGCTATTGTTGCATCTCGAGGATGGAAAATTCACCAGATGGATGTGAAGACAACGTTTCTGAATAGTGTGATTGAGGAAGAAGTTTATATCGGGCAACCTGACGGATTTGAGGTTCATGGGAAGGAGTTTCATGTTTGCAAGCTGAAGAAGGCCTTGTATGGTCTTAAGCAGGCTCCTCGTGCATGGTACGAAAGGATTGATCGTTACCTGTCAAGTTTGGGTTTCTTAAAGAATGATGCTAATTCAAACCTATACTTCAAGGTAATTAATGGTGAAGCATTAATTTTGGTCTTATATGTTGATGATTTGATTCTTACTTGAGAAGATCACCTGATTCTCGAATGTAAGAAGGAGTTGGCTTCTGAATTTGAGATGAAGGACCTTGAGCTCATGCATTACTTCCTTGGCTTAGAAGTCTGGCAGAAACTAGATGAGATGATTCTAAGTCAAGGGAAGTACACCATTGATATACTTAAGAGGTTTGGTATGATGGATTGTAAATCCATGTCTACACCCATGGAGACAAACCTACATAAATTGAAGGAGGTTGCAGCTAGTTTAGACTTGGTGGATCCTACTATGTACAGACAATTGATTGGGTCCTTGATGTATCTAGTTAACACTAGACTAGATATTTGTTATGTTGTGAGTGCACTTAGTC